>CAUYLG010026342.1:0-39072 GCA_963573385.1 Cacajao melanocephalus | reverse complement strand
TTTGATGTTTCATTCATGAAACCTGCCTTTCCTGAGGCCTCCTGCAGTACAGAGACAGGAGTAAAGAATTGAATGAGAGCTGGGCCTGTGCTTCCTCGACAGCTCCAAGCATGTGGCTCCCAGGAGGTCACGTCTGCCCTCGGAGCAGGAGTCCCCATCCCCATCCCGTAGGTCATGCACCGGGAGGGACGTAGTGCACAGGGAAGTGAAGCGGAGTCACCTCAATATATACAGACACACACAGTTGATAGATGGGAATAATATTTCAGGCTTTTCAAAGCACATAGTAGGTGCACAACAAATATTTGTTGAATGAATGAAGCACATTTTATTCACAGATATGCCTTGGTTTCCAGAATGACCCTGTGGTTAGGAGAGTGGCTGCTATAGCTCCATTTTCTATATGAGAAAGCAAAGGCTCACAGAGGTTAGGCGACCTGCCCAAGGACACACAGCATCAGCGGGTACTCCTGACTTGGGAGCGGTGAGTTCACCTCTCCTTCAACAGACAGGGGAGCTTCCCCCATCCCCCTACCCGGAGTCCACAGGCCTTTGATCATGCCACGGCTGCCTCTGAGTCTCGACTCACCCCTTTATTTCTTGCACCCCACACTGTGCTCTAGGCCTCCTGTTTTACACCTATCATCTCATCTTTTTTTACAACAGCCTGTTTTATTAATTGTTCAGAGAGGTTTAGTGACTTGGCCAAGGTCACACTGGAAGTGGATAGGATAGGACTTGTGCTTTGATGTTTTTTCCCACTGCAGCAGACAAGGTGGCTCAGCCCTGCCTTGGGTTGGCAAGGTGTCCTTTCCAGAATGTCTGCCGAGACTCCCCTCCCTGCCTGCCCCAAACCATGACTGACTCTCCTTTGGAACTGAGGGCATCCAATCAGAGGTTCTCAGACTTCCCTGTTTATATCAGCAGCAAATATGAGGCGGGGCAGAGAGAAAATCCAGCGCACCATGGAGAGAGGGAGCAAATGCAGGAGGGATGGGGTAAGAGAGGCCAGCTGCAGAGAGAGAAGAGAGAGAAGAGTGGAGAGAGGAGAGAGTCATACAGAGAAAGGGGAACAAAAACCAAGGAGAATGAGACACCAGGAGGACAACAGAGGCAGCAAAATACATTTTAAAAAGACCCAAAACACATACCCGTGTGTGCATGCGAACACACACGGACGAGAAAGAGAACCTTTGGGAAAGGCTCTAAAATCGAGAGTGTGATGGAGGCACCCACCCAGGGAGTGAGAAACACACACACACACACACACACACACACACACACACACTGCACACAGCCCCAATGCAAACCCTGGCAGAGATGGAGGGAGACAGATACAAGTCAGACAGACAGAGGGGAAACATGGAGTGCAGGGCAGAGAGGGGAAAAAAGACACCGATAGCAAGACAGAAAAAAGACAGGGAGAGATTAACATACACACAATTTCGATGGGGAGAGGCAGCGGAGGAGCCACAGATGCCAGAGCGCTAGAGCTGGAGCTCCACCTTCCCCTCGCCCACCTCCCGCTCGTCCGCCACCGCCTGATTCTGCTCACAGCAGCCTGAAATGGAAGCCCCAAGTGGAGAAGTTAATTCTCCCAAGTCCAGCCGCCAAGACACTCTCTGCATTCTGCCTGCATGCCCTTAGCGACACAGAGGCAAAGGGGGGTGCACCTGCACCTAGTATGGCTTTCTTCTCCTCCTATCTTAGCTTTGAACCAGATGCACTGATGGAAGGAGACAGATCTGCCCAGCATTTGATCATCAAGCCCATGCCCAGAGCCACTCAAGCAGCTATCTCTGAGCCATGAGTGACTGGAGTTGGGCACAACCCGTAGCCCCTCAAACGCCCACGGAATGCCCACCAGGGACAAGATGCAGCCCTTGCACTAGGGACCCCCACACAGGAGGCAGACAGTCCTGGGTCCACATGTCCCTTGCTGCCTCCTGCCTGTGATGAGTCCCCGACCTCTCTAAGCCTCCATGTTCACCTCTGTGAAATGGGATCCTCGTGTTCCTCCAGCGGGTAAGCTGAGTTAGAGGACAGTTGCTGACTCCTCTTCAAGGGTGAAAGGAAATGAAGAAAAGAAAATGGTCTCATCCCAGGGAAGGCCCCAGACCTCACCCCCGGGAGGTCTGCCTGCCTGGCATTTTGCAAGGCAGTGGGCCTCTCGGAGGCAGAAAGCCGAGGTCAAAATTACATCAGACATCCCTCGGAAGGCCAGTTCTCTCTTTACCACTATAGTGGCACTGGAGAAAAGATTGGAAAGGCAGCACTAATTTAATTTGCCAGAATGAATAAAGATAAGACAGTGACTTAGGGTGATGAAGTGCTGGGAGCCTGTAATTCACATGCCTGATAGCCCACATTGGAGCTGATTAAGCCAGAACGGCCATGGTTTATTGTCTGTCGCTGAGGAAGGCTGGCTTCCCCGGCTGGGCAGTGGGCACAAGAGGCTTGTAAATGGGCAAATGAGTTTAAGGGGAGGAAGGAGCAGAGATCTGTGGGTCCTTCTTATGCCCATGGCCACCAGGATGTGGGGGCGAACTCTCAGATCATTCATTCATGATCGCTCAGCATTCATTCACTCAGCACTCATTCATGATTGTTTCACCAAGCAGTCCCCTGGACTGGAGTGGGGCATAGTTGGAGGGTGTTTTGGGATCCATCATTAAATCCAAAGAACATCCAGCCAGGATGGATCAGGAATCCCTGGGCACCGGGATTAGCTGTGTCCACGAGGGCACGTGCCTCACTGCACATGGGAATTTATGTCATTGGTGAAACAGGAGCACATTCTCGATGCCCATGGGCAGGGCCTGTTGGTGTGAGGACACCTAGATACACACAGGGCTCACCCATCAGCACGTGCGGGGCCCTGACATGCTCCGCTGCTTACTAGCTGTGTGAGCTGGTGAGAGGTTATTACTTCTCCAAGCCCCACTGACTTTGTCGGTAGAGTAAGGATAGTCATAGGACCCACTTTACGGAGCTCCGGTGAGGACTAAGAGAGCCTGAAGGAGCCCAGCTCAGCACCCGGCCCACGGGAAGGGCTCCATGATCATAAGTGATGATCCATGTTGTTTCATGATCATGTAAATTCTCCTTCCTGGGTGCACGTGAACGGTGGGCGCACTGGGCTGGTTCATACGCTTCGTGAGAGTTGCACTTACGGCCACATGGGAGACCTTCCTGTCACGTCCCAGGTGCTCTTCCTTCCCGCTTTGTGGCTGAGACAGTGAGGGCTTGTTGCCTGGCTGGGAGGGAGGGAAAGAAGGTGGAGAGCCAGCCGCTCCTCCAGGGCCAGGAAATGTGGACTTTATGGGAAGCTGGCAGCCTGCTTTGCTGGAACTGAAGGCAATTTGCAGCGACACAAAAGGGTGCATTAGAGAGGGAGGGCCAGGAGCCCCAGCAATGGGAGGCTGGAGGCTGGAATAGAAGGGGCTGAAACTGGCCCAGGGAAGAGCAATTTAAATGCAACCAAAGCACAAACACATCTGCCAGGGACCAGGGTTTCCATCACATGGAATGAAGGACCCACAATGCAGGTGCCTTGCCTGGCTGATGGGGCGGTGGAAGGAAATCGTCACAGAGACCGGCTGGGTTTTCATTTCATTTGTGGACCTTCTCGTAATGCCTTGTGCTTGAAGCTGGGGTGAGAATTGGTGTGAAGACTCTTGGGGCCGAGGATGGAGTGGAGAGGGCAGAGCTGAGTCGCAGTCAATGGCAGGAGGGCTCTAGTGGGCAGGAGGGGAGAAGTGGCAGCTGCAAGCCGGGGCCGCCTGGACCTCAGGCCTCACTCGGGCTCTCTCTTGGGCTCCTGAACTCCGAGGGGCCCAGGCCATCCTGGATTATGGAAATGTAGTGGAACCCCTCAGGCAGGGCTCCAGGGCTGAGAGAGAATAGGAGGGCCCCTTGAGTTAACACAGCCATCTAACCTTGTATTCAGAGACACGGAGGTCTGGGGCAGCAAGGGATGAAGGGCCGGGGGAGTTACTGTTCAGGCTCACGCAGTAAGTCAGGGTCTAAGCTGCACACAACCCCGGGCAGCCCACAAAGAACAAATAAACTCTTTCCCTCCCACCACCTCTGTCCCCTGACCAGGGCATCGCACCTCTGGACAACATGGTAGCCCAGGTCCAACTCTGAAGAAGCTGTGTGTGGCCACTGCAGCCAAGTGCACTGTCTCCGGAGGCACCTGTTAAAGCCCACGCTGCCTGGAAGGACTGAGCCGGCCCCTCTCCCATCAGCCCAGCAGCAGGGACCCCTCTCAGACCAGGCAGAGATGCTGCGGTGGCGGAGGGTGAGCCCAGCAGGGAGCCTGGAAGCAGAGCAAGCCCAGGAGGGAGCTGGGCAGAGGCACCAGGGTGAGGGGTGGGAGCCTGAGCGCTAGCGGGCACAGGAGGGAGAGAGGGGCCAGGGTGCCCAGGAAATGCTGTGTCCCAGGGGCCACACTCTGCAAAGAAGATCCCCTAGGTATGGAGGGAGTGGAGGGAATTGGACCCTGCTCCGTGCACACGGCTTCATGGCCCCAGGCGGCTAGTGACCTCAGTGCTCTGAGCCACGGATGGGGATAAGAATGCCCCTTCCCAGGACTGCAGTGGGGAGTGAGATAACCTTAACCAGGTAACATGCTCAGCCCAGCGCCTGATAGGCTCCCTCCCCAGCCCCCAGCCAGGACACCCCAGGGGTCAGGATTGTGGGCTCCCCAGTCCCACATCTGAGGCTTGTGTCCTGCTTCACAGCCTGCTGGATGTGTGACCTGGGGCAGGTTCCTCCCCTTCCCTGAGCCTCGGTTTCCTCTTCTACAAAATGAGGACCACAATAGCACCTCCCGCTGAGTCTTGGCTATTCTTTGTGAAGCGTCCGACACAGGCACAGAAGACTCACCTGCTCAGAGGCAGCTGGGGCCAGCCCGAGCTGGGGGTCTGGAGGGACCTTTTAGACAGTGAAGTCTGGACCCACAGGAGGGGTGGTCATCATTCCCACCACTCTCATTCACTCCGCATATCCCTTCCAGAGTCCCACATGGGGATCTGTCCCAGTCCATTTCCTGTGGCTGAAACAGAACGTCGCAGGCTGGTTAATTTATCCACAATAGAGGTTTATTTGGTTCATGGTTCTGGAGACTGGAGAGTCCAAGATCGAGGGGCTACACTAGGTGAGGGTCTTTTTGCTGTGTCATAACATGGCATAGGGCATCGCATGGCAAGAGAGTGCATGAGAGAGGGCAAGAAGGGGCTTACCTGGTTTTTATAGCAAACCCACTCCCACCATAACAACATGAACTCATTCACATTAATCCATGAATCACTTAAAGGTCCCCCTTCTCCACATTGTTGCATAAGGGATTAAGTTTCCAACGCAAGGAACTTTGGGAAACACACTCAAGCCGCAGCACTGTCCTCCACTGTCCTTCTCCCGCCCTCGCCATCTTGGGCCTCTCTGTTGGGCTTTGACAGAGCTGGTCTGGCCTGAACTCAGTCTGCAATAGATTCTCCATACACATGAAAACTGCTCATTTACTTTGAGAATCCCACAGAAAACGTTCTTCTCCACCTGTCCTCCTCCACCTGTTAAGGATGGGACCCCGGCATGCTAGCATCCTTCCCTTCTGCCTTTATGAGCAAATATGTGATAAGAGGCTCATCGCAGACTCTTTGACAAAATGCAGCATATCCTTTCAAGCCACATTATGTTAAAAGCAGAATTTCCTCTCTACTAGCTGATAACCTTTTCTGTTTCTTTTCTTTTAAATGAGAGCATCTCTTGTTCATTCTTGTGGAAGATCTGTTAAGGGAGATAAATCAAGAAAAGTCATGAACTCCTGGAAAGATACAGCTCTTTAAAGAGAATTCATTTGCAGCCTGAAATCTCCTAGTGAGTGTATAAACCACGGAGTCATTACAATGTGGTGGAATTGCTTTGCTTTGAACTGAATTGTGGCTCTGTCTCTAAGTACCTGCTCCTGTCTCTGTTTCAAGCCGTGATACTCAGAGAAGCGTGCAGACCTGGCTGGGTCTGTCAGCCCTGCCTTGGACCCGTATAGTGATCAGGTCAACTCCCACCTGTGCCCTCTCACCTGGACAGGGGGGAGACTGAGGGAGGCCTCAATTCTGAATGCTCCCCTAATTCCCCGTCTGCTTGAGCCCCGACCCTACTCTGGCCAGCTCTGTCCTTAGTAAGGTGACCAACCATTTCTAGTTGGCAGGAACCGAGGGCATTCCTAGTATGAGGCACTTCCGGCGCTGAAAGCAGGGAAATCTCAGCCACGAGGGTGAGTTGTTCACCCTATTCCTTGGGGCTCCTGACATTATCACCAGTGAGCCAAGACCTATGAGGAGAGGCAGACAAGGCCACCATGCCCTGCCCGGAGGGGCCCGCATGGTGCTGGTGTTCGCTGATGTGCACAAAAGAGTCAGGCTCTTTAGGGAGGTGTGGCCAGCAAAGGTGACAGAGCCTCCCAGCTGGGTGCATGGGGCTCTGTCCTCTTTCTGCATCGTCTCATTTACTCCTCACAGCCAGTGTCAGATGACAACACTGAGGCTCAGAGCGGAGGTATCACAGTGACTCATACCAGTCGTCACAGTGCGGTGGCATCATTCTGCTTTGAATTGAACTGTAGCTCTGTCTCCAAGCACCGCTCCTGCGTGTGCATCCCATCTCTGGCTCCCACACCAGGGCGCCTCCAGAGCTCAGTGGAACCACAGGAGCCCGCGCTATGTGCAGGGGCTGAGGCAGGAGCCGGCAGGGGCTGGGTGAGTGGGGCAAGGTCCTAGTCACTCCACTCAGCCCTCTAGTGTCCAGCACAGATCTTGGCACAGACAACAGGGGTGCCTTGCAGTGTGCACCTGCTGAAGGGACATGGGTGGGGAAAGGGAGGCTCCTCCTCCTCGGCCAGTCTCTCTAGGTCCCAGGTGCCTTCACTGCCTCCAGCCACACAGAGGCTTCAGCTCCCCAACCGGGTCTGCTTGGAGTTTGACAAGCACCAAGCGTTCCACTTCAAAATTCATGGAATCATCACATCCAAAAGGGCCCTTTATCTCGGCTCCGACCGTGAGCCTGCTGTGGCAGGCCCAGTGTGTGGCATGCACAGCTGCCGCCAGCCCTGTGCACTACCCCAAGAGAATGTTATCTCTGCCCACCTCGCTTCTTCCCTTCTCCGGCCCTCAGAGGGGAACGTTATCTTCGTGAGACGTCTCCGATGTCACGGGGGCTGCAGAATCAGGAGAGGCGAGAGTGGAGAGGATCTGGAAAGATAAATTAATCTGTATAATGAAGATGGGGAGAGAGCAGGGGAAGCTTCAAAGAGGGGAAGAGGCAGAGGAAAGAGCCGGCAAGCGCCTCATCAGGGGACAGTTTTCAGATGTGGCTTCGTGAAGGGCTCTACAGCTTTCCATGGTGAGCATGGAGGCTTCAGGAGATGCTACAGGGGCGATAAGACAACAGTAAAGGCTATAAGCCCTTACTTTTCCTTAATAAAAGCTGAAATTCCTCCCCAGGTTATTTCAGGCTGCTGAACTGTTTCTTCCCATTGTCCCCCGTGTTGAAACAGGGCCCCCTGAGGCTGCAGTGGCAGCCAGTTGCCCTGTTCCGTGCGGCTTCAAAAGGGCTGGGGTGGGTTCACATGCAGCCCTGTGCCAGAAACATCGTGGGCACCCAAGTAACAAATAAGCAACTGTCCTACAGGGACAATCAACTTCACACTGATGGAGCGCCTTAGTGAGGGTCAGGCGACCATCGGGTCAGTGGGGGTCACCATCCCACAGATGAGGAGACAGGCTCAGAGAGGGGAGGAGACTGGCCCCTCGACTTCCTGGGTCACCTTAGGGAAGGAGCTTCACCTTCTCATCTTCCGGGAAGGAAGTAGGAGAACAGGAACAGAAGGGAGTGCGAGGGGCCAGGAGCTGCCAGGAGCCCTCGTACATAAGATTGCATCCTCAGGACCTCCCCTGGAGTAGGTATTGTTCTCTCCATTTTACAGACAAGGAAACTGCTACCCAGAAAGGCTTAGAGACGACTGACGTCACACCACAAGTGTGTGGCAGGGCCAGATTCAAACACAGGTCCCTCTGAATCTCTCTACCCCTCGCAGGTTACTTCAGGGCCTGGCACCCCCACATGGTTGGGGTAGAAGCTGGGGCAGAGGCTTGAGGATAGCTCTGGCTGCTGGCTATGTGTTCTCAGGCCCACAGGCAAATAAGAGCCTTCAGAAAGCTGGGCATCAGGGGTGGCCTTAGGAGCCCTGTGACTGTGGTCGGGAAGGGAGAGCTCAGGACTGGGCAGCAAGAAGACAGGGGAGACATGAGGCTTGGGAGAGTCGGCTCACAGCTGAGAAGGGTACAGGGCCCTGGCCGCAGGAGGGGCTCGGGAGCAAGGGCTGAATCCCGTGACGTGGGTCCACAGAACCAGGCAGGTCCCCAGATCCAGAGGAGGCAAGGTCAGGAAGAGGTTCACAGGCAGAAATAGCTAAGTCCAGGCTCCCTACCAGCCTCCAGCTTCCACGTGGGCCCACCCTCACCAGTCATGGTCCTCCCAGAGGCCAGAGGAAATCTATAAACAGGTAAAGCACATCCCATTCGGCTCAGCTCCCAGCCCTCCACAGCTTCGTCTTACTCAAGGGAAAATCCAAATCTACTGGCGCAGCCCGCAAGCCCCTTCCCCATCTGTCCCCTCTGATCTGTCCCCCTCCCTCTTCTCTGCTCAGCAAGCTACAGCCATACTGATTTCCTGCTGTTCCTCAAAGAAGTGAAGCCTGCTGCAGCCTCAGGGACTTTGCACATGCTCTTCCCTCTGTGTGGCTGATTTGCACCTGGCTGATGTCTGTGCCTCTGCATGGGCTGGGAGCTGAGGGCACTGGGAGCCTGGGAAGGGTTTCCAACTGGGAGGAACCCAGCCAGCTTTGTGCTGCTGAGGGGCATTCTGCAGTGGACTGGAGGGTGGGCTGGAGGGGATGAGCTTGAGGGCAGAGAGGGTGCTCAGCGTGCAGAGCTGGGGCACGAGGTGGGCTCGGCTGAAGGACCAGGGAGGTAACGAATGGTCAGGATGGGCCCCAGGTCAGGTAGGGAGAAGCAGCCAGGCCAGTGGGTTGGATGTGGAAATATCTGAACTGCAGAACAAGCCTCCTTCCAACCCCTAATTAACATGGGGGTCTCTGCAGCCAGGCAGGGGTGGATTAGCAGGTGGGGCCCAGAGGCTGTGGGGTTTGGGAGCTGGGATGGAGGGAGAGCCAGCCAAGACATTACCATAGGCATGTGAGAAAGAAACATTCTGTCAACCAGCACAGAGAAATCCAACAGGGCTCAGAAGTTTCCTCCCACCAGCAAGCCGAAGGGGAAACACATTTGTTTCCACGACCCATTTGTGTTTTTCAGGAGACAATGTGATCGTTTTTGCGCTAGAAAGTCATGAATGGAAAATTCCACCTGCCAAGACAGCCAGTTCCTCCCCCAGTCACTAAAGGATAAAGAAAGCTTCTGTCTCCAACTTCCTGGTGCCTGGAGTTCCACCATGGGAGCCCCTGTCCTATGGCTTGGGGCTTTGTCATTTGTTAAAATGCAAACAACGTCACTGAAGTCATGTCTTCAACACAAACATTTTCATTAATCCAACAAATATTTATTGAGCTCTTGCTCTAAATCAAGCAGTACCTGCAGACTGAGAACAGAGAAATTAATTAAGACTTGTCCAGAACGAAGCCTTCAAGGAACTGGCAATCTCTGTGTGTTTTGGGGGTGGAGGGGGTGCCGTAAGAAAACTTGACCATATGGTGTTGCAAAATGGTGGTGGGAATAAGGTGCCAAGGGGACCCCCAGCAGAAGTGACTCATTTCACACTTACTGAAGGCGAGGCTTCAGCTGGAATCTGGAGGATGAGGGGTGGGGAGCAGGGTGGGGGTGAGAATCCCAGGTGGAAGGTACCATAAGAATAATGAACGGAGTCATGAAGCAGCATGAGGGTGCGTGGCCTGGGCCAGAGCCTGAAGCCCTGGGCCAAATGACACCTGGGCAGACCTACCTCTGCAGGCCTGGGTCAGCTGAGCCAATAAATTCCTACCTTTCTTTAAGCTGATCTGTTGTCAACTTTCACCCGAAAGTTCCTAAGGGGTCCAGGGCATTTCTAGAGGACAGAGTTTGATAGAGCTGGAAAAGGACCAGTGAGTAGGTGCCTGGAACCCCCATGTGCAAGGGTTGGTCAAGCCCCTTTTGATTCTGTCTCCATCTACACTTCTTATCAGGAGAAAAGATCTTGCCCTGGAAAATGTCTCCTGATCCCTGATATTGGCCTGGCACCTGCATAGCATGTCCTGGTAGGGCAGCCTGGGTGTCAAGAGCGCTGGCTTCTGTCCCAACCCTGCCCACTGCCTGGCTGTGGGGCCTGGGCTGAGTTACACCCACTCTCTGAACCTAGATTTGTGATTCATCCATCAGCCATAGACTGTGAGGTCTCTGAGGGAAGAGACAATCTCCAACCCATTCGTGTGGCCTCCAAAGCTGGGACAGTCCTGCCACAGAGCAGGTGTGAATAGGGCTGTTGACCAAGCCACGTGGGAGATGCACCTTCCTGCTCTAACCTCCTAGGATCAGGGCTATGTGTGATACTGACATGGACAGCTGCAGTTTCCTCTGTCCACTCTGAGAGCGTCATGGAGACCTCAACCCCAGGACAGAGCAGGAGGAAATCTTGCAAGAAGAAATTTTCTATGCAGGCTGCACTGCAGAGGCCTCAGTTCGCACCCAGCATCTATCTCTGTTGAAGCCTCGGTGAGCCACAATCAGATTGTAGGGTGAGAAAAATTCCCCCCAAAAGCTCTACCCTTTACTCTCCAGCTGCAGCCGACCTGGGCAGCCAAGGCGAGGAACTCTTCTCAGTTTTCTCATTGCAGGCAATGATGAGGGGGCCACGCATGGGGACAAGACTCAAAGAATAAACCAAACGCATGGCGTTCAGCCCAGGTCCAGTTTCCCGCCCTGCGGTGTGGTGTGGCCTGCACCTCTGAGCGCTCAGAGGGTAGGGATGTGTGCCTGTATTCACAGGCAGGAGCAGGGAAGGCAGAGGTGGGAGCATCCACCTTCTCCCCTTGGGAGAGCACTGGAGTGGGGTGAGGGGCCCGAAGTCTGAGCTGGTGATCTCAGGCCCACACTTGATTCTTCTAGAACTCAGATGCCTCTCAGGGAGCAGGTAGCATGCAGAAGGCAGGAGCCTGGAGTAGGGTACAGTAGCCTTGGGAGGGTTTAAGGTTAGGAAGAGAGATTCTATCACTCATGGCTTCATTTATTCCCTCCATAGGATCACAAGCAAAGGGGGTTACAGTTGTTCTTGAGGAAGGTAGATAATAAATGGGGAATTCCACAAAATATTTTATGGCCCAATTGTTATAACGGCCATGAAGGGAAGCCAATTTCAGATGATTAAAAGATGTTAGTGAGAGAAAGAGAGTGATTGACACTTATTTTACATACATCTTAACCCTTACAACCAGTCAGCAAGGCAGGTGCTATCAGAGGAAGCTGAGCCTCGGAGAAGGTTAGCAACTGGCCCAAAGCCATGCATCTTACAAGTGGTAGTGTTGAGATCCTGGACAAGCTAGGTCTGTCCCCAAAGCCAGTGCCCCTGGAACCACGCAGGAGTTCCTCCCAAGGAGAAGGAGAAGGGGAAGGCAAGCAAGGCTACCAAGGAGCAGTCAGCACAGCATCCCCACAGGACCAGACCTGGAGAAACTGACCAGCTTGGTCCGGGAGTGTAATTCTACACAAAGACCAGTCTGGAGTTGGATTTAATTTCTAGAAGAATATTTCTAGCTCAGCAGCCCCAAAGTTTCATAAGATGGGCATGTCAGGGGAAACTCTGCTTTCTGACTGCGAAGAGTCTTGCTGCCCACTCAGAGACCTGTCCATGGAGGTAGGAAAGTCAGGGATCTGCTTCCCCAAAGAACAGGCTGAGCCTCACACAGCCAAATCCCAGAATGGCTTTCAAGGAAGAGAACGCAAGTGTGTTTATAACCTGCCTCTGTCTCTTACTGGCTGTGTGATCTCAGGCAAATGACTCTGTGAGCCTGTATATTTTCCTATGTAAAATAGATTTACTCATAATGACATACAGAGCCTACATTCAACACATGTGGATTTCCTTTCTCTTTTACAGTCAACTAGATCCCATAAAGTATGGTTTTCCCATCTCTGCCCCTCCAATGTGACCTCCTAGAAGCCCCCACCCATGGCTAGTCACAGCAGTGAGCTGAATCCAGATGAAATGAAGCCAGTTGGAGAGGGGTGAGGGTTTCCTTGGTGATGAGCATGTAACTGGTTGTCCTGGGAACCCTTCTGGATGCTCTTAGAGAGATGATAGGCTCACTCTCAGTGGGGACCAGAGGATCCAAACGACCTCCTTGGTGTGGGACTCGCCACGGGAGGTTTATTTTATTCTTTGAGTCTACAGCAGAGGTGGGGAGACAGGGCAAGGCCCAGACAAGGAAGGCGTCAACTTAGGAGGATGACTGAGGCTTGTGTTCAGAGAGTCAGAGGAGACAGGCCTTCCATTCTAGCTCCGTGCCTGCCTTTAGGATGGGGACACTGAGGCTCACTGGGGAAGGGGACCTTACCCCAACCAGCTCCCTGTCAGGGCAGAACTGACACCAGAGGCTGCATTTCCTCCCTGACCACTGCACCCTCTGAGCGGTGGGCCCACATCCTAGCTGATGATAATAAGCTCCCATGTCTGAGTACTTTCTAGGTGCCCAGCCTTGCACTGGGCATTTTGTGAACATTTGCTTACGTGATCCTCTAATAACCCCACAGGAAGACTGTGTTATTATCATCAGGTGAAACGGGAGACAGTAGATGTCTGTGATGAGAGGTGGACAATGAGTCATTGGCATAGAAGTGGGAGCTGGAGACAAAGCTTATGGTCCCACCACATGTCTGAATGGACAGGGTGTCAGGAGCTCAGGGACTTTACAGATCTCATCTCATCAATGTTCAACCAGTCTCCAAAAGGGGACATTGTTCTCTCCATTTTGCAGATTAGGAAACTGAGGCTCAAGGCGTTTAGGCATGAGTACTTAAGCTTACACAGCACTGATAACCATGCCTAAGACTGCTTGGGTGCTTATCTGCAGCCAGGCTCTCTTCCAAGTGTGATTTGTGTGTGCTAAACTCAGACCTCACAACCACCTAATGAGGGAGGGACAACAGCGATTCCCACTTTACAGAGGAGGAAACACGAGCACAGAGAGGTTAATCGACTTGCCAAGGTCACAGAGCTTGTCAATGGCAGAGCCAAGAATCAACCCCAGGCCGTCTAATGCCAGAGCCCATGATGTAACCTGGGGCTGCAGCTGCCTCACAAGCTGACAAATGACAGAGCAGGAACCAAGCCCCAGGCAGCCTGGTTCCAGAGCTCACACCCTGTCCACTACCCAAGGCCAGAGACTGAGGAGAGAGGCTCAGGCCAGGGCACCAGCTAGGGCTGGACGGGCTGTGGTTGGCAGTTCTTCAAACTCCACTCAGACTTGAGAGGAGAATCTGCTGCAGAGGAGGCCCAAAGGAGAGGCCTGCACCCAGAGCTGGTCCTCCAGCACCCCCAGGCAGGGACCATGGCTGCATCTGCTGAGAGTGCGAGCTTACACAGACACCTGGGCTGCAGTCAGTGGGGCCACAATATTCCTGGTGCCTTGTTAAAATACAGATTCAGGCCGGGCGTGGTGGCTAACGCCTGTAATCCCAGCACTTTGGGAGGTCAAGGCAGGTGGATCACTAGGTCAGGAGTTCAAGACCAACCTGGCCAAGATGGTGAAATGCTGTCTCTACTGAAACTACAAAATTAGCCAGGTACAGTGGCAGGTGCCATAATCCCAACTACTCGGGGGCTGAAACAGGAGAATCGCTTGAACCCAGGCAGCAGGGGTTTCAGTGAGCTGAGATGGCTCCACTGCACTGCAGCCTGAGCAACAGAGTGAGACTCCATCTCAAAAAATAATAATAATAATACAGACTCATACCAGAGCAAGGAATTAGTTTCTCCTGAGGTGGGGGTCAGGAATTTGCATTTTGGAAAGCGCTGCAGGTAATTCTGAAGAAAGAATCAGACCCCAGCTGATATGGTTTGGCTGTGTCCCCACCCAAATCTCATCTTGAATAGTACCTCCCATAATTCCCTCATGTTGTGGGAGGGACTGGGGGGGCAGTACTTGAATCATGAGGTCAGTTTCTCCCATACTGTTCTCATGGTAGTGAATAGGTCTCACAAGACCTGGTGGGTTTTTCTTCTTTTTTCTTTTTCTTTTTTTTGGGAGGTGGGGAAGCGACAGAGTCTTGCTCTGTCACCCAGGCTCCAGGCTAGAATGCAGTGGTGCCATCTTGGCTCACTGCAGCCTCCATCTTCTAGGTCCAAGCAATTCTCCTGCCTCAGCCTCCCGAGTAGCTAGGATTACAGGCACCCACCACCACCAGGTAATTTTTGTATTTTTAGTACGGATGGGGTTTCACCATCTTGGGCAGGTTGGTCTTGAACTCCTGACCTCTTGATCCACCCGCTTCAGCCTCCCAAAGTGCTGGGATTACAGGCGTGAGCCACCGCACCTGGCCACTATGATGGTTTTATAAGGGGCTTCTCCTTTCTCTCGGTTCTCACTCTTCTCTTGCCTGCCACCATGTGAGATGTGCCTTTTACCTTCTGCCATGATTGTGAGGCCTCCCCAGCCATCTGGAACTGTGAGTCCAGTAAACCTCTTTTTCCCTGTAAAGTACCAGTCTCTGGTGTGTCTTTATCAGCGGCATGAAAATGGTCTAATACATCAGCTGTCCTCTGGGAACCAGTGTCCAAAGTCCGACTTGGACAGTCTGAGGTGCCAGACACTAAAGGTAATAGAAACGTTGATCACAGCAACATAGTTCCCCTGCCCAGAATTTGGCCTGTCCTCCTGCGTGTCTTCTCTTCTCAGCCCTCACGGTGATCCTTAAATGAAGGGACTCTTACAATCCCATTTTATAGATGAGGAAACTGAGACCCCGAGTCACCCAGCTGGTGAGTGCAGCCACTGGGATTCACACTAAGCCTGGCTCAGGTTTCTCCCTCCATCCCTCTCTGCAGGAGGCTCAGAAGACAGAGGGTGAGGAAGGCAGTGGGGCTGTCAGGGGCAGGGGGAGGTGGCTCCTGCGGGGGCTTCCACCCAGATAATTGTCTGCCAAAACTCAGGAAACAGCCTTTGCCTCGGCTTCTCTGTTCATTCCCAAGTGGGAATTTAACTTTCAGAAAGACCTAATAGCCTAGAAGAAGATTTATACATGAAGAAGCAGCTTTTCCTCAAGATTAGTGCAAGCATGACTGAGGGAGCAGAAGAGATTTATGAGAAATTCTGCCAGGCTGAAATAAACACAAACAGCTCGGGCTGAATAGAAGACACACAGGAGATGCTGGCCAGATATCCTCTGAGCACGGGGCCTTGGAAGGTGCCCAGGCCTCCCCTCTCCATCCGGCTGGGGCCTAGACCCCCTCCACTTACACACCTCTAGCAGTGAATTCATCATTACTCCAGGGACAGTTCCCTCCATTAGTCCAAACTAGTAAGGATAAGGTGCTGATCCTCCGATAATTTCTCTTCATCAAGGAAAAGGAGTGGGGCAAGGAACAAGCCGTAGAATTTGGAACCACCCATCCCAGCACCCCAAGAATTGTGTGACGAGTGACTTGAAGCAAGGCACCTCACTGGGCCTCAGGTTCACTTCTTTTTAAAGTAAACAAGGATTGGTGAGAAGACAGAGGGAGGCAGCACATATAAAGGGTGCAGGATGGTGTCTGGCACATAGTAGGTGCTCAATAAACGTGAGTTCCTTTCTACCAGCCTGAGGGGACTCTGTAGATATTTATGCCTTGTCTGTGGAACGGTGACTAATGTAGGGCATTTTTTCTTGAACTTGTAGTAAAGTTAACATCCAAGAAGACGTCCCCATCTGACACTTTAATTCCTTATCCCCCCGGGGAATACATAGCAGTGAGCCATAGAGCAGACATGGAGCATCTTCTCAGGGTGTCATCTTTCTCCAAGATGACAGAAATGTCCATTACTTAATATTTAAAACATCATGGATAAATCATGCAGGGAGACATGTGCATAGATTTGATGTACTAAATTGAAATGCCCAAAAAGAAGTGTGCCAGTGGCTTGCTGCTTTAGCTCCTGCTCTAGGCACCCTGGGGATACAGAAGCCGCACCTTGATATAAGAGGTGCATAGTGGATTCCTTTTGGAATCCTTGGATTTCAGGAAATGGGTGTCAGAGAAGGACACAGAGTAGGGCCACAATTTGCTCTCACTGGGGTTTTAGAAAACTGTCTCTGCAACTAGAAGTGGGGGAACCTGGAGGTCTGCAAGGAACCTTTGCAATAATACAGGTGAGGGGTGAGCAGAGCCTTGGAGCAGGACAGGGCAAAGGGAAAAGAGGAGAGGGGACTGGACAGATATGTGGGAAAACTGCTCTTGGACTCTGGACTTGGGAATGGAAAAATGTGGGACATGGGGAGGGAGGAATTCAGTCTGACTGGTGATTTAACCCTCGATGCTCACTTGAGTGGTCTCAGAATCACAGGAAGATGGGCAAGTGTCCATTCTGCAGGTGGGGGTAACAAAAGGGTGAAAGGCCCCAACTGTTGTAAGCCACCAATCCTTTATTCAACTAAGACAACTACATTGTTGAAATAGAAAGGGGAACACTATTCAATTCATTCTGTGGGGCCAGTATTTTTCTGATACAAAAACCAGAAAAAGAGCTAATATGTAAATAAAACTGTAGAATAATATTCTTTACAAATATAGATGCAAAAGTCCTCAACAAAACACTAACAAACTGAATGTGAGTAAGATTTTACACCATAAGCAAGTAGGATTTATCCCAAGAATGCAAATTTGGCTTAATATATGAAAAGCAGGGTGATGTCACCAAAATGGCAGAGTAGAAGCTATCTGGCTTCATTCTCCTCCACAGAAAACCAAAAACAAATATCCAGTGCCAAGATTACAACCAACAATATTCCAAAACTCAGATATGAGACTGAGACAATCCCTTGGGCCACAGAAAGATTAAAAAATCTGAGCAGATGGTAAAAGAAATGGACTTCTCTATCCACAACACCTCTCTTCAATCTTCCAGGCACCATGTATGGAAAATTCCTCCTGTACTCAGAGATTTTACACTGGGAAAAGAGAGATCAAGATCAATACTCAGCTTTCCCACCATCTTGGGTTCCCTTTCAGGAAAGCCATTCTTGCCGCAACCCAGGGGAAGCAATCAGAAGTGCCTGTAGGGAGAAAAACCACTGAGGGCAGCCGGAGACAAAGGCAGGAGGCAAAACCAGCAACCCCACCCAAAAAGCTCTGCTCTTTATCTCAGCCAAAGGAAAAGTCAAATCCCAGGGGCTGTTCAACAGCACCACATTGCAGGAGACAGGTTTCATGGGTCTTCTTGGTATAAACCGACTTTCCCACATAGCTGGAGCATCCCCTTTGGGACCATCCTTCCCAAACAGCTGGGTATCCCCTTTGAGACACCCTTCCCCCCATTTGGGATCAGCAGTGCTCTGAATGTTTGCAAGAGCTGAGGCAATCCTGGGTGTAAGGCACCATCTAGTGCCAAAAAGGAGGAAGGGATCAAAGTTTAAGGGACCTCAGTAGGCAATTGCAGAGAACCTCTAAGCAAACATGCCCTATACCCTAGAAAGACAAAAACAAGCCAGACAGCAAAGACTGGAATAAATAACTAATTCTTCAATGCAGTCATAGGTATAGTCCACAGGAAACAAGAGCAAACAGGGAACTATGGCCTCCCCAAATGGACAAAGCAGGGAGCCAGTAACCAACCCTAACAAGATAGTAACGTGTGAGGTCTCAGATTGAGAATTCAAAACACAGTTCTAAGGAAACTCAGTGAAGTTCAAGATAACACAGAAAAATAGCTCAGGAATTTATCAGATAAATTTAACAAAGAGATTGAAATAATATTTTAAAAAAACACAGAAATCCTAGAACTGAGAAATACATTTGCTGACCTGAAAAATTCATTAAAGGCTCTCAACAACAGAATTGGTCAAGCAGAAGAGAGAATCAGTGAGCTCAAAGATGGGTTATTTGAAAATAAACTGTAAGATTTGAGGGGTGGATCCAAGATGGCAGAATTGGAACAGCTCTGGAGTGTAGTTCCCAGCAAGAACAGCACAGAGGGTGAGTGAACACCGCATTTCCAAACGAGTTATTGCTGCCCACAGACCAGGAGATTCCCATGCTGAAAAGTGCCATGAATTTCCAGCACAGCTGTTTCAGCTGGCACAGTGGGTCTCCACACAAAAACTCACACAAATCTGGGAGGCCATTTCAATTGTAGCCTGGAACACCTGGGAGACAGAGCTGTCCATTCAACTGAAAAAAAGGGGGCTGAAACAGGGATCCAGGTGATCTGGCTCGGCAGATCCTACCCCCACAAAGTCCAGCAATCTGAAACGCTCTGGATTGAGAGTTTCACAGCAAGTGCAGCTGGACCCAGGACAGTCCAGCTCTGTTGGGGGAAGGGCGTCCGCCATTACTGAGGCAGTCCACCATTTCTAAGGCAGTCCACTGTTACTGAGGCAGTCTGCCGTTACCGAGGCAATCCAACATTACTGAGGCAGTTCTAACTATACCTCTATAAACAAAACCACAAGGAAGTTCACATAACCACTGGGTAGAGCCCATGGCAGCTTAGTAATGCCTCTGCTGGCAGACTGTGACTAGGCTACCTCCTCGCTAGGCAGGGCAGCTCTGAAAAAAGGCAGCAGCATGTCAGGAACTTATCATAAAAGCCCCACCTTCCCAGGACAGAGCACCTGGGAAAAAAGGTGGTTATGAGTTCCCCTGCAGCAGACTTAAACGTAACTGCCCAGCAGCTCTGTACAAAACAACAGAGCTCATAGCTCAGCACTTGAGCTCCTATAAGGGACAGACTGTCTCCTCAAGCAGCTCCCTGACCCCTACATATCTAAAGAGTCACCTCATAAAGGAGAGCTCAGGCTGACATATGGTGGGTATCCTTCTGGGACAAAGATAACAGAAGAAACTGGCATCAACCCTTAGTGTTCTGCAGCCACCGCAGGTGATCAGTTTGTAATAAGAAACTTCTCTGAGCTAAAAGAACATGTTCTAACCCAATGCAAAGAAACTAAGAACTTTGAAAAAAAGTTTGATGAAATACTAATGAGAATAAACAGCTTAGAGAAGAATATAAATGACTTAATGGAGCTGAAAAACATGAGAACTTCACGAAGCCTACACAAGTTTCAATAGCCGAATCAACCAAGCAGAAGAAAGGATATAGGAGACTGAAGATCAACTCAATGAAATAAAACAAGAAGGCAATATTAGAGGAAAAAAGAGTGAAAGAAAATGAACAAAGCCTCCAAGAAATATGGGATTATGTGAAAAGACCTAATCTACATTTGATAGGTGTACCTGAATGTGATGGAGAGAATGAATCCAAGCTGGAAAACACCCTTCAGGATATTATCCAGGAAAACTTCCCCAACCTAGTAAGGCAGGCCAATATTCAAGTCCAGGAAATACAGAGAACACCGCAAAGATATTCCTTAAAAAGAGCAACCCCAAAGCACATAATCGTCAGATTCACCAGGGTTGAAATAAAGGAAAAAATGCTAAGAGCAGCCAGAGAAACAGGTCAGGTTACCCACAAAGGGAAGCCCATCAGACTCACAGCAGATCTCTCAGCAGAAACCCTACAAGCCAGAAGAGAGTGGGGGCCAATATTCAACATCCTTAAAGAAAAGAACTTTCAACATAGAATCTTATATCCAGCCAAACTAAGCTTCATAAGCAAAGGAGAAAGCAAATCCTTTATGAACAAGCAATTGCTGAGAGATTTCATCACCACCAGGCCTGCCTTACAAGACCTACTGAAAGAAGCACTAAACATAGAAAGGAACAACCAGTACCAGCCACTCCAAAAATGTACCAAATGGTAAAAAGCATCGACACAATGAAGAAACTGCATCAACTAATGGGCAAAACAACCACCTAGCATCAAAATGGCATGATCAAATTCACACATAACAATATTAACTTTAAATGTAAAGGAGCTAAATGCCCCAATCAAAAGACATAGACTGGCAAATTGGATGAAAAGCCAAAAACCATCGGTGTGCTGTATCCAGGAAACCCATCTCACATGCAAGGATCAATTCTGCTGTTGAGAGCCTTTAATGAATTTTTATCCATTTCTTCCAGGTTTACTGGTTTATGTGCATAGAGTTGTTTGTAGTAATCTCTGATGGTAGTTTGTATTTCTGTGGAATCTGTGGTGATAACCCCTTTATCATTTTTTATTGCATCTATTTGATTCTTCTCTTTTCTTTTTTATTATTCTGGCTAGCAGTCTATTTTGTTGATCTTTTCAAAAAACCAACTCCTAGATTTACTGATTTTTTGAAGTGTTTCTTGTGCCTCTATCTCCTTCAGTTCTGCTCTGATCTTAATTATTTCGTATCTTCTGC
The DNA here is from genome assembly GCA_963573385.1 of Cacajao melanocephalus. Taxonomy (NCBI): domain Eukaryota; kingdom Metazoa; phylum Chordata; class Mammalia; order Primates; family Pitheciidae; genus Cacajao; species Cacajao melanocephalus. The sequence goes on along the minus strand of CAUYLG010026342.1, from coordinate 18,544 downwards.
TAGCTTTTGTATTTTTTTGATCTTCCTCCTCTAGGTCTTTCAATTTTGATGATAGGTTGTCAATTTTAGATCTTTCCTTGCTTCTCATGTGGGCATTTATTGCTATAAATTTTCCTCTAGACTCTGCTTTAAATGCATCCCAGAGATTCTGATCTGTTGTGTCTTCATTCTTTTTGGTTTTGAAGAACATCTTTATTTCTGCCTTCATTTCATTGTTTATCTAGTCAAATTCAAGAGCCAGTTGTTCAGTTTCCATGAAGTTGTAAGGTTCTGAGTTAGTTTCTTAATCCTGAGTTCTAATTTGATCGCACTGTGATCTGAGAGACTGTTTGTTATGATTTTCGTTCTTTTGCATTTGCTGAGGAGTGATTTACTTCCAATTATGTGGTCAGTTTTAGAGTAGGTGTGATGTGCTGAGAAGAATGTATATTGTGTGGATTTGGGGTGGAGAGTTCTATATATGTCTATTAGGTTTGCTTGGTCCAGATCTGAGTTCAAGTCCTGGATATTTTTGTTAATTTTCTGTCTCGTTGATCTGTCTAATATTGACAGTGGAGTGTTAAAAGTCTCCCACTATTATTGTGTAGAAGTCTAAGTCTCTTTGTAGGTCATTAAGAACGTGCTTTATGTATCTGGGTGCTCCTATATTGGGTGCTCTTCTTGTTGTATTGATCATTTTACCATTATGTAATGTCCTTCTTTGTCTCTTTTGATCTTTATTGGTTTAAAGTCTATTTTATCAGAGACTAGAATTGCAACTCCTGCTTTTTTTTTCTCTCTCTCTATTTGCTTGGCAAATTGTCCTCCATCCCTTTATTTTGAGCCTATACTGGCAAATCAATTGCAACAGCACATCAAAAAGTTTATCCATCATGATCAAGTAGGCTTCATCGGGGGATGCAAGGCTGGTTCAACATATGCAAGTCTATAAATGTAATCCATCACATAAACAGAACCAAAGACAAAAACCACATGCTTATCTCAATAGATGCAGAGAAGGCCTTCAACAAAATTCAACAGCCCTTCATGCTAAAAACTCTTAATAATCTAAGTATCCACAGTTTTCCCAACACCATTTATTAAATAGGGAATCCTTTCCCCATTGCTTGTTTCTGTCATGTTTGTCAACGATCAGATGGTTGTAGACGTGTGGCATTACTTCTGAGACCTCTGTTCTGTTCCATTGGTCTATATCTCTGCTTTGGTACCAGTACCATTCTGTTTTGATTACTGTAGCCTTGTAGTATAGTTTGAAGTCAGGTAGCATGATGTCTCCAGCTTTGTTTTTTTGTTTTGTTTATTTTGTTTTGTTTTGTTTTGTTTTGTTTGCTTGGGGTTGTCTTGGCTACGTGGGCTGTTTTTTGGTTCCATATGAAGTTTAAGGTGTTTTTTTCCGATTCTGTGAAGAAAGTCAATGGTAGCTTGATGGGGATAGCATTGAATCTATAAATTACTTTGGGCAGTATGGCCATTTCATGATATTGATTCTTCCAAACCATGAGTATGGAATGTTTTTCCAACTGTTTGTGTCCTCTCTTATTTCCTTGAGCAGTGGTTTGTAATTCTTCTTGAAGAGGTTCTTCACATCCCTTGTTAGTTGTATTCCTATGTATTTTATTCTCTTTGTGGCAATTGTGAATGGGAGTTCACTCATGATCTGGCTCTCTGTTTGTCTGTTATTGGTGAATAGGAGTGCTTGTGACTTTTGCACATTGATTTTGTATCCTGAGACTTTGCTGAAGTTGCTTATCAGCTTAAGGAGATTTTGGGCTGAGACAATGGGGTCTTCTAAATATACAATCATGTCATCTACAAATAGAGACAATTTTACTTCCTCTTTTCCTAATTGATTACCCTTTATTTCTTTTTCTTGCCTGATTGCTCTGGCCAGAACTTCCAATGCTATGCTGAATAGGAGTGGTGGGAGAAGGCATCCTTGTCTCGTGCCAGTTTTCAAAGGGAATGCTTCCAGTTTTTGCCCATTCAGTATGATATTGGCTGTGTGTTTGTCATAAATAGCTCTTATTATTTTGAGATACGTTCCATCGATACCTAGTTTATTGAGAGTTTTTAGCATGAAGGGCTTTTGAATTTTGTTGAAGTCCCTCTCTGCATCTATTGATATAATCATGTGGTTTTTGTCATTGGTTCTGTTTATGTGATGGATTATATTTATAGTCATGTATGTTGAACAAGCCTTGCATCCTAGGGATGAAGCTGATTTGATCATGATGGATAAGCTTTTTGTTGCGCTGTTGGATTCGGTTTGCCAGTATTTTGTTGAGGACTTTTGCATCATGTTCATCATGGATATTGGCTTGAAATTTCCTTTTTTAGTTGTGTCTCTGCCAGGTTTTAGTATCAGGATGATGTTGGTCTCATAAAATGAGTTAGGGAGGAGTCTCTCTTTTTGTATTGTTTGGAATCGTTTCAGAAGAAATAGTACCAGCTCCTCTTTGTACCTCTGGTAGAATTCAGCTGTGAACCCATCTGGTCCTGGACTTTTTTGGTTGGTAGGCTATTAATTGCTGCCTCAATTTCAGACCTTGTTATTGGTCTATTCAGGGATTCAACTTCTTCCTGGTTTAGTCTTGGGAGGGTGTAAGTGTCCAGGAATTTGTCCATTTCTTCTATATTTACTGGTTTATTTGCATAGAGGTGTTTGTAGCAATCTCTGATGGTAGTTTGTATTCCTGTGGGATTGGTGGTGATATCCCCTTTATCATTTTTTATTGCAAGACAGATCAATGAGCCAGAAAATTAACAAGGATATCCAGGACTTGAACTCAGATCTGGATCAAGCAGACCTAATAGACATCTACAGAACTGTCCACCCCAGATCCACAGAATATACATTCTTCTCAGCACCACATCACACTTACTCTAAAATTGACCACTTAATTGGAAGTAAATCACTCTTTAGCAAATTGCAAAAGAATGGAAATCATAACAAACAGTATCTCAGACCACAGTGCAATCAAGTTAGAACTCAAGATTAAGAAACTCACTCAAAACCACACAACTACAAGTAAACTGAACAACCTGCTCCTGAATGACTACTGGATAAATAATGAAATGAAGGCAGAAATAAAGATGTTCTTTGATACTAATGAGAATGAAGACACAACGTACCAGAATCTCTGGGACACTTTTAAAGCAGTGTCTAGAGGGAAATTTACAGCAGTAAATGCCCACATGAGAAGCTAGGAAAGATCTAAAATTGGCACCTAATGTCACTATTAAAAGAACTAGATGAGAAAGATCAAACAAATTCAAAAGCTAGCAGAAAACAAGAAATAATTAAAATCAGAGTAGAACTGAAGGAGATAGAGATGTTAAAAAATCCTTCAAAAAATCAATAAATCCAGGAGCTGTTTTTTTAAAAAAGATGAGCAAAATAGATAGACCACTAGCAAGACTAACAAAAAAGAAAAGAGATAAAAATACATTTAAAAATAACTAAGAATGCCTACAAAATATAGACAATAACCTCAAAAAAGCAAATTTAAGAGTAATTAGCATGAAAGAGGGTGTTGAGGAAGAGCAAGGAGTAGAGAGCTTATTCAAAGAAATAATTTTAAAAATTTTCCAAACCTAGAAAAAGATATAAATATCCAAGTATATAGAGGTCAGAGATTACCAAATTCATTTAATCCAAATAAGACCACCCCCCAAGGCATATAACAATCAAACTCTCAAAAGTCAGGGACAAAGAGTGGATTCTAAAACCAGCAAGAGAAAAGAAGCAAATAACATAAAGGAGAGGAGCTCGGTTTTGTCTGTCAACAGACTTTTCAGGAGAAACCATACAGGTCAGAAAGGAGTGGGATGATATATTTAATGCACTGAAGGAAAAAAAAAACCTGTCAATTGAAAATATTGTGCCCAGCGAAGCTTTCCTTTATACGTGAAAGAGAAATAAAGTATTTCTCAGATAAACGAAAACTCACGGAATTCATTACCACTAGACTAATTTTACAAGAATTCTAAAGGGAGTTCTTCAAGCTGAAAGAAAAAGACACTAATGTGCAAGAAGAAAATATTTGAAGGTATAAAATTCACTGGGAAAAGTAAATACAGAGACAAATTCAGAATAATCTAATACTGTAGTTGTGGTGAATAATCTACTCATATCTCTAGTATGAACACTAAAAGATACATGTATTAAAAATAACTATAGCTATAGCAACTTGTTAAGAGATAGGCAATATAAAAAGATGTAAATTGAAACAACAGAAAGTGAAAATGTGGGGAGACAGAGTTAACATGTACAGTTTTTTAGTTTTTCCTTTTTTTCTTATCTTTGTAATCAAAGCTAAGTTATCATCTGTTTAAAGTAACTTGTTTTATCTATAAGATGTTTTTTGTAAGCCCCATGGTAACCACAAAGCATAAACTTATAATAAATACACTAAAAATAAAAAGCAATGAATTAAAATATACTACCAGAAAAAAAAAATCACTTAACCACAAAGACAGGAGTTATTATACAAAACAACCAAAAAAATAAGTAACAAAATGGCAATAACAAGTCCTTACCTATCAATAATCACAATGAATGCAAATAGACTAAATTCTTCAATTAAAAGACATAGAGCAGCTTAATGAATAAAAAAAATAAAATAAAACCCAACTATATGCTACCTTCAAAAAACTCACTTCACCTATAAAGACACATGTAGACTGAAAATGAAGGGATGGAGAAGAAATTTTTGCAACAGAAACCAAGAAAGTCCAGGTATAGCTGCACTTACATAAGATGAAATAGACTTCAAGTCAATGGCTATAAAAAGAGACAAAGTCACTGTAAAATGATAAATGTGTCCATTTACAAAGAGGATATAACAATTGTAAATATAAATGTACCCAATACCAAAGTACTCAAACACATAGAGTAAACATTAATAAACCTAAGGGAGAGATAGACTTCAATACAATAATAGTAGGGGTATACCTACTATTATTCAATGCCTCAGTCTCAATAATGGACAGATCATCCAAACAGAAAATCAACAAAGGAACATCAGAGTTAAACTACACTCTAGACCAAATGGACCTAACTGACATTTACAGAACATTTTATCTGACTGCTACAGAATAGACATTCTTCTTATCAACACATGGCACATTTTCCAGGACAGACCATATGTCAGACCACAAAACAAGTCTGAACAAATTCACAAAAGCAGAAATAATATCAAGTATCTTTTCTGACTATAATTAAATTAAACCAGAAATCAAGAGCAAAGAAACTTGGAAACTACACAAATACATGAAAATTAAACAACATGGTCCTGAATGACAATGGGTCAATGAAGAAATAAAGAAGAAAATTAAAAAATTTTTGAAACAAATGAAAACGGAAACACAACATCCCAAAATCTATGTGATATAGCAACAACAGTGCTAAGCAGGAAGTTTACAGCAATAAAAAAAGTAATAAAAAAGCAGGATGATTTCAAGTAAACAACCTAATGATGCACTTCAAGAAACTAGAAAAGTGAGAACAAACCAAACCCTAAATTAATAGAAGAAAAGAAATAATAAAGATCCAAGCAGAAATAAATAAAATTGAGACAAAAAAATTTATCTTTTTTAGAAAAGATAAAATCTTTTTGAAAACAAAAACATTTATCTAGACTAAAAAAAGAGAAGACACAAATAAACAAAATCAGAAATGAAAAGGCAAACCAACTGATACTATAGAAATACAAAGGATCATTGGAGACTAACATGAACAACTATAAGTTAAAAAATTGGAAAACCTGGAAGAAATAAATAAATTTCTGGACACATACAACCTACCAAGATTAAACCTGAACAGACCAATAATGAGTAACAAGATCAAAACAATAATAAAATGTCTCTCATCAAAGAAAACCCAGGACCTGATGGCTCACTGCTGAATTCTACCAGATGTTTGATGAAGAGCTAATACCAAGTTTACTCAAACCATTCCAAAAAACTGAAGAGGATGGAATACTTCCAGACTCATTCTACAAGGCTGACACTATCCTGATGACAAAACTGGACAAGGATACAACAAAAAAGAAAACAACAGGCCAAAACATCTGATGAACAGAGATGAAAAGTCCTCAACAAATATTAGCAAACTGAATTCAACAACTCATTAAAATTATTTACCATGCTCAAGGGAATTCATCCCAGGGATGCAAGTATGTTCAACATACGCAAATCAATAAATGTGATACATCATCTTAATAGAATAAAGGACACAAACCACACAATTATTTCAATAGATGCTGAGAAAGCAATTGACAAAATTCAACATCCCTTTATAACAAAAACTCTCAACAAACTGAATATAGAAGGAACATGCCTCCAAATAATAAAGGCTAACCCACAGCTAACATCAAGGGAACAGGGAAAAATTGAAAGCCTTCTCTCTAAGATCTGGAACAAGACAATGATCACACTTTTACTACTTTTACTCAACATAGTATTGGAAGTCCTAGGCAGATCAGCTAAGCAAGAGAAAGAAATAAAGGGCATCCAAATTGGAAAGGAAGAAGTCAACTTATCCTTGTTCACAGAAGACATGATATTATATTTAGTAAAATCCTAAAGATTCCACCAAAAAACTGTTAGAACAGATAAATCAAGCAAAGTTACAAGATAAAAGTTAGTAGTATTTATGTATGCCAACAGCAAACAATCTGAAAAAGAAATCATGAAAGCAATTCCATTTACAGTAGCTAGAAAAAAAATAAAATACCTAGAAATAAATTTAACAAAGAACTGAAAGATCTTCACAAGGAAAACTAAAAAACACTGATGAAAGAAATTCATTATTGAGGATGAAAAACATGAAATATATTCCATGCCCATGGATTGAAAGAATTAATTGTTAAAATGTCAATACTACCCAAAGTGATCTACAAACTCAATGCAATCATTACCAAAATACCAATGACATTCTTCACAGAAATAGAAAAAAATTACTAACATATGTATAGAACCACAAAAGACTCCAAATAACCCAAGCAATCCTAAGCGAAAAGAACAAAGCTGGAAGCATCACCTACCTGACTTCCAAATATACTACAAAACCATAGTAACCTAAACAGCATGGCACTGGTATGAAAACAGACACCTAAGACTGATGGAATAAAATAGAGAACACAAAAATAAATTTATGCATTTATAGCCAACTCATTTCTGACAAAGACATCAAGAATGTACATTGAGGCAAGGACAGTCTCTTCAATCAATGGTGCTAGGAAAACTAGATACGCAGAAGAATGAATCTAGACCCCTACCTCTCACCACATGCAAAAATCAGATCAAAATGGATTAAAGACTTAAATCTAAGACCTGAAACTATGAAACTACAAGAAGAAAACATTGGGGAAATGCTTTAGGATAATTTGGGCAAAGATTTTTTGGGTAAGACCTTAAAAACACAGGCAACAAAAGCAAAAATGGACAAATGAGATTCCATCAGGCCAAAAAGCTTGTATACAGCAAAAGGAACAAAAGTGAAGAGACAACCTACAGAGTAGGAGAAAATATTTGCAAACTGTCCACCCAACAAGGGGTTAATAACCAGAATAATAAGGAACTCAAACAATTCAACAGCAATAACAAAATAAAATAAAATTTAAAAATTCAATTTTAAAATGGGCAAAAGATGTAAATAAAGATTTCTCAAAAGCATACATACAAAGGGTCAACAGGTATAAGAAAAAAAATGGTCAACATTGCTAGTTGTCAGGAAAATGCAAATCAAAACCACAGTAAAATATGATCTCACCCCAGCTAAAATGATTTTCATCAAAAAGACAAGTAACAGATGCTGGTGAGGATTCAGAGAAAAGTGAATGTTTGTACACTATTGCTGAGACTATAAATTGGTACAGCCACTAAGGAAAACAGTATAGAAATTCCTCTAAAAACTAAAAATAGAACTATCTTGTAATACACATAATCCCACTGCTGGGTATTTATCCAAAAGAAAGAAAATTGATATAGCAAAGAGATACCTGCACTCTTGTGTTTACTGAAGCATTATTCACAATAGTCAAGATATGAAATCAACCTAAATATCTATCAGTGGATGAATGGATACGGAAAATATGGTACATATACACAATGGAACATTATTCAGCCATAAAAAGAATGAAATCCTGTCATTTTCAGCAACATGGATGAAATTGGAGACCACTAATGTTAAGTGAAATTAGCCAGGTGCAAAGACAAATACTGCATGTTCTCATTCACATGCAGTGAGAGCATGTGAGAGCAAATAAGTGGTTCTCACGGAGGTGGAGAGTTGATTGGTGGTTACCAGTGGCTGGGAAGGGTAAGTGGGGTGAAGAGAAAAAAGAGGGGATCGGTTAATGGATATGAAAATGGAGTTCAATAGAAGGAATAAGGTTTTGTGTTCTACAGTACAATGGGGCAACTGTAGTTAACAATAACTTGTTGTATAGTTCAAAATTGCTAAAGAAGAGAAATTAGAATGTTCCTAACATAAAGAAGGGTTGGACGTTTGGAGTGAAGAATGTCCTCGTTGCCCTGGCTCAATCATTACACATTGAATGTATGTATCAAAATACCACATATATCCCCAAAATATGTATAACTATTACGTATCAATAAAATGTATATACAATGTGTGTGTATGTGTGTGTATGTGTGTATGTGTGTGTGTGTGTGTGTGTCTGTGTGTCTGTGTAACCAAGAGAAACCTAAGTATAGATCACCATTAATTTTATTGTGGTATCCTGAATGAGATCCAAGGATGTCAGGTAAAAACTAAGGAAATCTTTATAAAGTATGAATTGATTAACAATAATGTATCAATAGTGTTCCGTTAAGGATAAGAAATAAATGTATCACACTATTTTAAAATATTAATAACAAAAGAAGGTGGGTATAGGGTTTAATGGGAACTCTCTATACCACCTTTGAAATTTTTTCCTGTAAGTCTAAAACTGTTCCACCAATAAAATTCATTACAATTTTTAAAATTTTTAAAATAAAATAAAATGGACAGATAATATTGTAAAAATCAATTAACAGGATATATTGATTAGTAGAATGAAGGGCAAAAACCACATTATCATCTCAATAAATGCACAAAGAGCATTTGACAAAATCTACCACCCTTTCATAACAAAAAAATATCAATAAACAATGAATTGAAGGAAATTTCCTCAACCTGACAAAGGTCATCTACAAAAACCTCAGTTAACATAATATGTAGTGGTGAAAGACTGAATTCTTTCCCTTGAGATCAGAAGCAAGCCTAGATCTCTACCCTCACTACTTCTTTTCAGTGTTGTACTGGAGGTTATAGGCAAGGCAATTAGGCAAGAAAAAGAAATAAAAAGCCTCCAAATGGAAATGGAAAAAAAAATAAAACTATCTCTATTTACAGATTAGATAATTTGTATATAGAAAACCCTAAGAAATCTATCAAAAATCATTGGCTCTAACAAGCAAGTTCCACAAGGTTGATGGAATACAAGATCAATACACAACAATCAAGTGTATTTCTATACACTAGCAATGAACAATCTGAAATGAAATTAGAAACAATTCCATTTTCAATAGCATCAAACAGAATAAAATACTTAAGAATAAATTTAACAAAAGCAGTGCAAAATCTATACTCTGAAACCTACAAAACATTTTGAAATAAATTGAGGAAGATCTAAACAAAGGAAAAGTTTATGGATCAGAAGTCTTAATATTGCTAAGATGGCAATATACTGTAAGTTGATCTACAGATTCAATAGAATCCTATCACAATCCAGCTGCCATTTTTTTGCAGAAATTGACAAACTTATCCTAAAATTCACAAGGAAACGCAAAATATCCAGAATACCCAAAACAATCTCAAAAAAACAAGACTGAAGTTGAAAGACTCATACTACAGAGGTACAGAAATCAAAATAATGTGGTTATTGACACAAGGATAAAGATATAGATCAATGGAATAGAGCTGACAGAAGACAAACCATTACCTTTATGTTCAATAAATTTTCAACAAGGATGCCAAGACAATACAATGAAAGAAATAATAGTCTTTTCATCAAATAGTGCTGGAACAATTAGGTATCTATACACAAAAGAATGAAGTTGTACCCCTATTTCACAACATACACACACAAAAAAATACCCAAAATAGATCATAGGCTTCCATGTAAAAGTTAAAGCTATAAAACTCTTATAAGTAAACATAGGCATAAATTATCATGACCTTGGATTAGGCAATCGTTTTTTAGATGTCACACTAAAGCATAGCAAAAAATGAAAAAGTAGATAAATTGAGCTTCATCAAAATTAAGTACGTGTGCCTCAAAGAACATCAACAAAAAAGTGAAAATATGACCCACATCCTGGGATAAAATTTGTGCAAATCATATATGTGATAGGTAACTTAAATATAGAATCTACAAAGAAATTTTATAACTCAACAATAAAAAAGACAAGCCACCCAATCTAAAAATGGGCAAAGGATTTGAAGAGGCATTTCTCCAAGTAACATACATAAATGGCTAATAAGCACATGAAAAGATGCTCAACATCATTAGTCATTAAAGCAATGCGAATCACTTCATCCCTACAAGGATGACTATAAGCAAAAAGGTAGACAGCAACAATTGTTGGTGAGAATGTGGAGAAATTGAAACTCTCATACACTGTTGACCAGAATACAAAAGGTGCAACCACTGTGGAAGACAGTTTAGCAGTTCCTCAAAAAGTTAAACATAAAGTTACCACATGACCCAACAACTCACTCCTCAGGATATGCCCAGGAGAAACAGAAACTTCCCTTTCATTTGGGAGCCCCAGTCCACAGAAAAAGCTGGGCTGGAGGAAGAGGAGAGTTGGAAGAACAAAAATGGAATGATTATTCCTGTGTGGGTCTCAGGGTACCAGGAAAAGGATTTTTTATGAGTTTAGGACTTTAATACTCCAAAAGGCCTCTTAGGGTTTCTGTGTGTGTGTGTGTGTGTGTGTGTGTGTGTGTGTGTGTGTGTGTGTGTATGTGTGTGTGTGTGTGTGTGTGTGTCTATTTTCTTGTGCATGTGAATTGCTAACTATATACATAATAAGCCATGGTACATGATGATACAGCCCTCATATAAAACTACCATCTCATAGCTCAGTAGTTCAGGAGGCAAAGTCTGAAACAAATATTCAGTTGGCATTTTATCCCAATTAAAAAATAAAAAATTATTGAAAACGTCTCTGAGTTCCCTGTCTTCCCACAGCCCTGTAGCCTTAGCTACTTCAAGGAGGGGTAAGCTCTGGCAGTTTGGAGTGAGAGAACTTGTCCTGGTGGAGACATGACAGTCATTTGATCATGGCTCTTGACATGGTTTGGCTGTGTCCCATGTGAAATCTCAACTTGACTTGTATCTCCCAGAATTCTCACATGTTGTGGAAGGGACCCATGGGAAGGTAATTGAATCATGGGAATCAGTCTTTCCCATGCTATTCTCATAATAGTGCATAAGTCTCATGAGATCTGATGGGTTTATCAGGCGTTTCTACTTTTGCTTCTTTCTCATTTTCTCTTGCTGCCACCATGTAAGAAGTGATTTTTGCTTCCCGCCATGATTCTGAGGCCTCCCCAGCCATGTGGAACTTTAAGTCCAATTAAACCTCTTTTTCCTTCCAGTCTCGGGTATGTCTTTATCAGCAGTGTGAAAACAGACTAATACAGTAAATTGGTACCGGTACAGTGTAGCGTTGCTGAAGAAATATCCGAAAATGTGGCAGTAACTTTGGAACTGGTTAACAGGCAGAGATTAGAACAGTTTGAAAGGCTCAGAAAAAGACAGGAAAATGTTGGAAAATTTGGAACTTCCTAGAGACTTGTCGAATGGCTTTGCCCAAAATGCTGATAGTGATAAGGACAATAAAATTCAGGCTGAGGTGGTCTCAGACAAAGGTGAAAGACTTGTTGGGAACTGAAGTAAAGGTGACTCTTGTTAAGTTTTAGCAAAGAGACTGGTGGCATTTTGCCCCTGCCCTAGAGATTTGTGGAACTTTGAACTTGAGAGAGATGATTTAGGGTACCTGGGCGAAGAAAGCTCTAAGCAGCAAAGCATTCAAAAGGAAACCTAGGTGCTGTTGAAGGCATTCCATTTTATAAGGGAAGCAGAGCATAAAAGTTTGGAATATTTACAGCCTGATTACACAATAGAAAAGAAAAACCCATTTTCTGGGGAGAAATTCAAACTGGCTGAAGAAATTTGCATAAGCAGCAAGGAGCCTAATGTTAATCCCCAAGACCATAGGGAAAATGTCTCCGGGCCATGTCAGAGAACTTCTCAGCAGCCCTTCCCATCAAAGGCCTGGAGGCCAAGGAGGAAAAAGTGGTTTTGTGGGCCAGATCCAGGGTCCCCATGCTGTGTGTAGCCTAGGAACTCGGTGCCCTCTGTCCCAGCAGCTCCAGCTGTGACTGAAAGGGGCCAATATACAGCTCAGTCTGTGGTTTCAGAGGGTGAAAGCCCCAAGTCCTGGCAGCTTCCACATGGTGTTGAGCCTGCAGGTGCACAGAAGTCAAGAATTGAGGTTTGGGAACCTCTGCTTAGATTTCAGAAGATATATAGAAATACCTGGATGCCCAGGCAAAAGTCTGTTGCAGAGGTGGAGCCCTTATGGAGAACCTCTGCAAGAGCAGTGCAGAAGGGAAATGTGGGGTCAGAGCTCCCACACAGAGTCCCAACTGGGGCATCACCAAGTGGAACTGTGAGAAGAGGGCCACCATCTTCCAGACCCAAGAATGGTAGATCCACCAACAGCTTGCACTGTGCACCAGGAAAGCTGCAGACACTCAACACCAGCCCATGAAAGCAGCCAGGAGGGAGTAGGTCACAAGGTTGGAGCTGCTCAAGACCATGGGAACCCACCTCTTGCATCAGTGTGACCTGGTGAGACATGGAGTCAAAGGAGATCATTTTGGAGCTCTAAAATTTGACTGCCCCACTGGATTTCAGACTTGCATGGGCCCTGTAACCCCTCTGTTTTGGCCAGTTTCTCCCATTTGAAACAGCTGTGTTTACCTAATACTTGTACTCCCATTGTATCTAGGAAGTAACTAGTTTCCTTTTGATTTTACAGGCTCATGGGGGAAAGGGACTTGCCTTGTCTCAGACGAGACTTTGAACTGTGGACTTTTGGGTTAATGCGGAACTGAGTTAAGAATTTGGGGGACTGTTGAGAAGGCATGATTGGTTTTTAAGTGTGAGGACGTGAGATTTGGAGGGGCCAGGGCTGAATGATATGAATGGCTGTGTCCCCATCCAAGTCTCAACCTGAATTCTATCTCCCAGAATTCCCACGTGATGTGGGTGGAACCCAGGGCAAGGTAATTGTATCATGGGTCGTCCCTGTACTATTCTCATGATAGTGAATAAGTCTTACAAGATCTAATGGGCTTATCAGGGGTTTCCACTTTTGCTTCTTTCTCATTTTCTCTTGCCACCACCATATAAGGAGTGCTTTTCACCTCCCACCATGATTCTGAGGCCTCCCCAGCCACATGGAACTGTAAGTCCAATTAAACCTCTTTTTCTTCCCAATCTTGGATATGTCTCTCTCAGCAGCATGAAAACAGATTAATACAGCTCTCCATTCACATTTTTTTGATCGATCTACTGGCTTGCCTTCAGCTTTTTATTACAATAATTATTATGATCACCACTAGTCAATGAAGTCATGACTGTAATCTCCACTAATATAATTGCCATTAGATATAAATAATTCCTAGTCCCATTACCATGATAAAAGTAGGAAAATGCAATCTGTCACCTGTGTAGTCTGGGAATCTGTTCTTCAGATCATTGTCAGCTTGGGCGAGCCCCTCTGCTCCTCTCCATGAACAAGCTCATTCATCCACGGTCAGCAGGGTGAAGTGGGCAGCCCCTCCCTGAGCAGCACATCACTATAGATCTACAGTGACTATTCTGGCTTTGCCACTGCACTGCTTGTGAAACAGGCTCAGCGTGTGGCCTTATCAACCTCAGAGGAAGACTCTAAACATTTGACCAATACTGTGCACCAGTATCGATCCATTTTATGAGTCTGGTGAGACAGGACACTCACACGCAAGTTAAGTGAAGCAACTTTATTATTCATAGAAAGGCAGCAAAGGACAAAAGAAGTCTTTGATTAATGGAGAGTCCTCCAAGGCTCAGGAAAACTGCCCAAGGTAGGCAGAGTCTTGTCAGCATGGGCTCCGCTTGCACTGCAACCAAGAGATCCTGAAAGCAGTTTGCTCTGGGTTTTGTACCCCAGGGAGAATATGACTCACTGGGCCACAGCATTGTAGGATATCCTGCTCTAGGAGGGACAGGAACAGAGCCTGGGCTGTTCCTGCCAGTTCCTCCTAATCTCCAGAATGTGCCCCATTCTCAGCACACTGTACAGTTATTCTGAGAACTTCAAGTGAGAAAAAGGGGGACAGCTGGGTCACCAGGGCCATGCAGGGACTTGTCCTACACTGCTGGCTGCCAAGTTTTGAGAACTTAAACTGAACCTAGTGTGGTGCTAAGTGCCTTGCCAGCCTTACTCTCAGAAAAAGGTGCCATTCTCATCCCCATTTTACAGATGTGAAAACCAGGGTTGCAGTGTTAGACTTGACCAAAGTCCTGCAAATACTGAGTGATAAGCTAGCTAAGCACATATTTTTCTACTAACACGTGGAGCCAGAACTCCTCCTCTCTCTCTCCTTTCTTCCTCCTTTTCTTCATCTTTCTCCCTAATTAGCCCAGCACTACCAAGTTTCTGCGGACAAACATCTTGAGATCTGAGATTCCATATCACCTTCTGTGACAGCAATGAGGGTATGCGTTCAGAAACACCCCTACATTATGGGAGAAAGGCCAAGGTCTCCAGACTTACAACCCACTCTGAGGCCCGTCCCCTGGCTTGGAGCTGTGTGCCTGGAAGAAGACTTGTTGGTTTCTCCTCCACTTCTAGCAGTTCACCTGAGGGACTGTCCCCATCCTCAGCATCCCGTCACTGCAGGTGTGTGGGTAAAGATCATGCTGTTCCCAGGTTTACTTTCACACAGTGTGTTAAGGCACTTCTCCTGGACCTCATGAGATCTCACAGCATCCTGCGAAGTGGAGCATTATGTCACACAGGAAGGTAGGGGCAGAATCAGCATCAGATCCCAGAGTCTCTCATTCCCAGGCCAGCGTCAGTAACAAAAGGGCAGGTCTAACCTGTGGGTCGGTCAGGAGGTTGGTTGTTTTAGTTTTTCTTTCAGCCTGAGTCACACCTGCCTGCTTTTCAGAGCCATGGGGGAGGGTGGGGTAGAACTGTCTGGATTCAGCTCAGGGCCTCAGGTCTGCCACTGGCTTAGTGTGTGTGACCTTGGGCGAGTGCTCCTTTGCCTCGACAGGCCTCGGTTTTCTCATCTGTAAAATGGTCTTTCACAGGACCAGGGCTCTGAGTTTGACTCCCCAGCAATCTGTACTCAGAGGGTCCCATTTCCCAGGGGCTTCAGGGCTGGACGTGGCCTGCATGGCCACATGGCTCCGCAGCAGCTGCTTCACTTCCCCAGCAAGGAGTTTAATTCCTCCTGCTGGAAACCAGTCCATGCGTTTGGCCTGAATAAGGTGATTTGTTGAAATTACCATTTCCTGAGGCTGCTCACATTGGAAGCAGCAGGTGGTTCTTCCATGTGCTTCAGAAAGAGCCCCAGAGTCCAGCTGGGACAAATCCATCCCTCCAAAGCGACATCTGCTGGAAGGTGGCACTGAATTATGTCGCATTATAACAGCATTTCACTCCGTTCCTGTGACCTTTATTTACCCAGAGCCAGAATCTCCTGCCGAGGGTACCCGCTTCCTGTCTGGGGACTTTTCCTGGGCTGCACCAGGCAGACTGCATCACAGAGGGTAGGACGGAGATCAATGGTGGGTGACGAGCTCTGGGCCAGGCAGGGGCCGGTGCCCTGATGGAGAGGAGAAGGTGGGTTGAGAGGACCACACCATAGGACAATTCGCCTCGCAGGGCGGTCACCCAGCGTGTGTGGCCCTGGAGACTCCTGTCGCCTTCACCCATTCCCTTTCTCAGCAAACATTTCCTGGCCACTGATGTGCCGGGGTGACGTGCCAGTTAAGGGGACACAGAGGTGGGGAAGAGCTTGCCTTTACCTCGAGGACTCACCGTCTGGAACAAGAGACAGAAACTCTGCAGCAAGAGACAATAACAGACAACAGGGAGCAGGAGGAGGGGGCAGTTAACTCCCTCCAGGGTTAGGGGCCAGGTGTGTGTCTCAGGGTGGCTGCCCCAAAAGCAGGCCCTGAGTCAAGGGCCCCAGTGCTGGCAGTTTATCTGAGAGGGGACCCCAAGAGCACACGTGAGGAAACTGAGTGACTGAGGGGAGGCAGGGAAAAAAGTCAGCAAAGAGTGTATTCAGAGTGGGTTACGGCAACAGCAGCTGCGGGGCTCAGTCCTGCTGGGGAGCCTCTGAGGTCTGCGCGGACGATGCCCCCCAGCCACCTTCCTGTGTGGACACTGGCCGCCACCTCCGGAGGCATTAACTCCTCCTGACCCGTACCCGCCCTTGCACTTCCAGGAACAGCATGTGGATGGGAGGGGAGGAAACGGAAATGGTCTCAGGGACCAGGGGGATTACCTGGGGGAAATTTGAGCGGGTTGGATGCAGAGAAGCTTTGGTTGGTGGACTCGGGTGAGCTCACGCAACAAAAGAGAACTGAGCACACATTTTTTTTAACCAACATGTGGAGCCAGAACTCCAGAGATGTGGACATGGATGGACCCCTGCAGAGGCAGAGGAAATGGATCCGGGTGGGAAGGTGCCTTCCACCAGGGGAGGGTAGGTGCCTTCCACCGGGGGAGGGTGGACTCTGCTACTAAATGGCTGAGAACAGGTAGATGTGCTCTTCCATAGAAGGAAGAGAAGGACCTGTGTGGCTCATGGTCTCTACTTCTCAAACAGAGATAAAGTCAGCTCCCAGCAAATGGTGACTGGTGACTGTACAGGGGCCATGAAGAGGGCCCAGGCCTGAATCAGCCTTTGAAGCGCAAGGCAGTGAGTATGGACCATAGGAAGGTCAGGGGAGGGATGGAGGGTGCTGGTGCCAGATTCAGCACACAGCTTGGCAGAATGTGGTCATTACAGGCAGCCCCTCCCCATCTCAGATCAGAGTAGTGAAAGTCAATGGTCACTTTGGTCCTCTGCAGGACATGGGTGGCACAAAGAGGACACCAGCCAGTATACATGCCATCGTCCTGGGGCAGGACCTCACCGGCTCCCTACCTCCTCCCCTCCTACCTTTTGGTCCTGGGAGAAGTAGGGAGTAGGAGGCACAGAAAAGATCCCACTGGGTGTTAGGGGACTGGCTCTTGAAACAGCCCTGCTGCTCTCTTGCTGAATAATCTTGGGCAAGTGGCTTTCCCTCTCTGGGCCTGTTTCCATATCTGTTCTTTGGAACAATGATTAGACCTGCCCAGGCAGTTGCACAGGGATTCCCATGAAAGTGACATAAAATAACTAAGGTCTTTGGGGATGGAGAAATCCTTTGGAGGCTGGTTCGAGCAGTGCAAAGGTGAGCAGCTATTTATCACAAATTCTCCTCCTCCTCAGTTTTCCCATCTGTAAAATGTGTAGGTTGGAAGCTGAGCTGAGCATGGACCACAGTCACCCTGATCCCAAGGTCCAGGAAAGACCCTGGCTCTTTCCAAGCCACCAGCCTTGTGACATTTTGACATTTTGCAAGGTTCCCTCAGAAAGTGTGGTTAAATCAGAAGTTCCATGATTCCTCAATACTCAACCTCATCCTCATCTCTGCACAAGGATGCAAATGTTCTCTGGATGAGTCCAAAAGAGGCAGAGGTGAGGAGAGAGGCCAAGATGACAGGAGCACAAGGGGACCTGGATCTTTAAACGACCTTGAAGGGGAGGGGTGCTCAGAGTTGACCAGAGGACAGGGTGAGGGTTAGGGAGGAAGGGGAAGGGGAAGGGAGCCAGGAGCTCAGCAAGGAAAGACACCCAGGGAGGGGACTCTGCCTCCAGCTCTTTTCAAACAGAGAATGCATTAAACCAACAGAATAAACACAGCCCAAGAGAGCCACATTATTTCACTTTGAAATGAGCAGAAAATGACACTTCTTGTCAGGCTCCCTCTTCCCACCCCAGGGAGAGAGTAGAAGGTGAGCTTAGTCGAGTTTCCTTTTTCTTGAAAGGAGCTCTCAGCTCCTGCGCTCCCGCTGACTCAGGCCACCCTCATGGTGAGAATTCAGCACACTGGGATGATTGGGCGTGTTTCACACCAGCCCTGGGCCTGGAGAGGCTGTTGATGGTGGTACTTGGTGGAAGTGAGCCCAGCTAGAGCAAGGTAGGGAGGGCAGCCTGGCTCAGGGTCGAGAGCAGCCTGAAGCAGCCGCTGTGGTGCAGGCTTCAACTGTTGTTGCTGAGTTTGCATGAGCACTGGCTTTGGAGTCAGTCCCAAGTTCTAGTCCAGAGACTGATTCTTTTCCAGCTCTGACATGAAGAGCTCTGCCCTCAGTTCCCTGAGCCTTGGCT
>CAUYLG010026341.1:0-167505 GCA_963573385.1 Cacajao melanocephalus | reverse complement strand
AAATAGGGGAGGGACAGTGGGGGGTGGGGAGTTGGGGAGAAATAGCAGATATAGGTGATGGGGAAGAAGGCAGCAAATCACACTGCCATGTGTGTACCTATGCAACAATCTTGCATGTTCTTCACATGTACCCCAAAACCTAAAAAGAAAAAAAATTCAAACCTTCATCCAGATTTACAGTATGTTAACATTTTGCCCCATTAGCTCTTTCTATGTATAAACACATCTTTTGCTGAATAGTTTAAAAGTGAGTTGTAGATGTGCCACTGAATTGCTACAGCATATACCTTATAATAATAAAGACTTTTGCTACATAATCATAGTTTAAGTGTCTTTGATACAAAAAGTACTAAAAGTTGATGTTAATGAGCTATATGGTACACTGAATGAAATAGAATACTTGAGTCCATAGTGTTTTTCAAAAGGTTGGTGGTGGTGATGAAGAGTAAGTTTTCTTTAGGGAAGATTGCCAGCTAATAAATAGAGAAGAAAATGATGGAAGTAGAAAATTAAGATATTGCACTTAGCAACATAAATAAAGGATTCAAACAAAGGCCATCAATGGGTACTCATACTATTGAGTAAAAGTTGATTAGAAAACTAGGAGTTTACATGGCCTCAAAGTATCTCACCATCTTATGATTGATGAAACCTGTTATTGTTAATAATGAGATGAACTGTCAATATGTACCTCCTTTCATGATGTAATGAAAACTATATAATGTTACACACAGTATTCTTGCCCAAAATGTTTAACCTGAATTATCGAAAGAGAAAACAATCAGAAAAACATCAAGTTTAGAATTCCTAGTAAAAAATACCCTGGACAACAAAAATGTCATTGTTATGACATACAAAATATAGTAGGGGATTGTACTAGACTAAAACTGACTAAAGAGACAACTGTGCATGTGGGGCTTATAACCTAGATGACAGGTTGATAGGTGCAGCAAACCACCATGGCGCATGTATACCTATGTAACAAATCTGCATGTTCTGCACATGTACCCCATAACTTAAAGAACAAAAAAACCAAACATGATGTTCTATCTTTAATTGGATCATAGAACATCTACGAACAATAAAGAATAGCAATAAAGGACAATTTATGGGACAAGGGACAATTTAAAATTTTGATTTTGGGCATTTTTGACTCTAGAAAAAATCATATTTTTAATGTTCACTTCTCTAAATATTTTTAGTTTCATTGGTCTATGTGTCTGTTTTTATACCAGTACTATGCCATTTTTGTTTCTGTATCAGTGCCATTCCATTTTGGTTACTGTAGCTTTGTAGCATAGTTTGAAGTTGGGTAATGTGATGTCTCCAAACTTGTTCTTTTTGCTTGGGATTGCTTTGGCTATTTGGGCTATTTTTTGGTTTCACATGTATTATAGAATAGTTTTTTTTTTTTTTAGTTCTGTGAAAAATGATATTGGTAGCTCCATAGGAATAGTATTGAATCTATAGATTGCTTTGGGCAGCATGGCCATTTTAATAATATCAGTTCTTCCAATTCACGAACATGAAATGGTTTTTCATTTGTTTATATCATCTACTACTTCTTACAGTAGTGCTTTGTAGTTCTTCTTGTAGATATCTTCCACCTCCTTGGTTAGATGTATTCCTAGTATTTTATATTCTTGTGTGGCTGTTATGAATCAGATTGTATTCTTGACTTGGCTCTCAGCTTGCATGTTAATGGGGTATAAAAAATGCTACTGACTTTGGTATATTGGTTTTGCATCCTGAAATTACTAAAGTCATTTAACAGTTCCGAGAGACTTCTGGGGTGGAGTCTTTTGGGTTTTCTAGATATACAATCATATTATCAGTGAAGAGAGTTTGACTTCTTTTCCTGTTTGGATGAGGCAAATTAAAAAAAAATGAGACAACTAAATACGTAGGTTGCAATATATGGTGAAGATGTAATTGTTATAAATATTTTTGCATCAAGTAAAATAGCATAACATGTTCAAATTTATATCTTTAGTCATTGACAGATTATAAAAAACGATTCTGAAAACAAGTTGGACAAAGACAACAAACACAAAATGCAACACAACAAGTCAAATGGAATAATAATTAATTAACTAATATTTAATTAATTATATAAATAAAATAAATTATATAAATAAAATAATAATTAATTAACTAATATAATTGCTAATGTTTGAAATAATATACTGACATATAAATCTGGGCAGCACACAAGAAGAATAAGTCATGACCAATAGAAATTCTTTCTAGGAATCCAAGGCGGTTTAATGTTTAAAATGATCTATTACAGTAATTAATCATTATAACAACTAAAATTATAAAATAAGTTCTATGGGTGTTTTGAAAAGCTTGATATAATTTATCATCTGTTTTTAAATGAAAAAATAAATATAAAAAAATAGAATGGTCTCTCACTTAATAAAAATAATATACTATACAAAAATCTACTATTATTCCTAGTGTCAAAATGGTAAACACAGTCTTATTAAAATCAGGGGAAAAAACTCACTATTGCATTCTTAATATTTTCTAGATGAAATAGCCAAAGCAAAATATTGGAAAGGAGTTAATATTATTATTATTAATAGACCATAAATTTGTCTACATGGGAATTCCAAGAGAATCAACTATAACTTGTAAGACACATGAATATTTAATTAAGAATGTTGAGTACATAATTAATAAGCAAAATTCAATAATCTAAATAATTATCAGTTATGGAATATAATAAAATAAATATGTCCCACTTAAAGTGGCAAGTGTAAGTATGAACTATCTTATAAAGAAGCTGATAAATAATATGTACCACCTGTCTGACAAAAACTTCAAGCTCTCCCAGGAAACATAAAGAAGTCATGAACCAATAGAAAGGTGCTCTTGTTTTTGTACAGAAAGAGGGAATATTATAAAAAGACCTCCAAGTCTTTTGTTTGTGTACCATTTATCAAAATAATTTCATATTTCATAAGGAAAAACAAATAATCAAGAATAGAAATAACATTAGAAAAAAAATAGTAATTAGTAAACTCAGGTCTGACAAGTTACTAAACATTGTAATACTATAGTTATTGATGCAATTTGGAACATGGAACTGAATAAAATATTAATGAAATTAGGGATCCAAAAATAAATTTAATATATGAATTAAGAAAAGATCTCTAGTCTGAAATAAAGATGGCTTTTCAAGTCACTGAGCAAAATATACGTAATTCAAAAGACAGTGTTGAGGCACATGGCTAGCCACTTGCAACAAAATTAACCTACTTTTTTTTTTAATCGTACTTTAGGCTCTGGGGTAAGTGTGCAGGTCATGCAGGATTGTTGCATAGGTACATACATGGCAAGGTGGTTTGCTGTCTCCATCCCCCCATCACCTATATATGGCATTTCTCCCCATGTTATCCCTCCTCACCCTCCCCACCCCCTACTGTCCCTCCCCTAGCCCCCCTACAACAGACCCCAGTGTGTGATGCTCCCCTCCCTGTGTCCACGTGTTCTCATTGTTCGATACCCACCTATGAGTGAGAACATGAAGTGTTTGATTTTCTGTTCTTGTGTCAGTTTGCTTAGAATAATGATTTCCAGATTAATCCATGTCCCTATGAAGGACACAAACTCATCATTTTTTATGGCTGCATAGTGTTCCATGGTATATATAAGCTACATTTTCCTTGTCCAGTCTATCATTGATAGGTATTAAAGTTGGTTCCAGGTCTTTGCTATTGTAAACAGTGCCACAATGAACATACATGTGCATGTGTCTTTATAATAGAACGATCGATAACACTTTGGGTATATACCAGTAATAGGATTGCTGGGTCAAATGGGATTTCTGTTTCTAGATCCTTGAGGAATCACCACACTGTCTTCCACAATGGTTGAACTAATTCACACTCCCACCAACAGTGTAAAAGTGTTCCTATTTCTCCTCATCCTTTCCAGCATCTGTTGTCTCCAGATTTTTTAATGATCACCATTCTAAAAATCTCCAGATTTTTTAATGATCGCCACCTCTGGCATGAGGTGGTATCTCAATGTGGTTTTGATTTGCATTTCTCTAATGACCAGTGATGATGAGCATTTTTTCATTTGTTTGTTGGCCTCATAAATGTCTTCTTTTGAAAAATCTTTGTTCATATCCTTCATCCGCTTTTGAATGGGCCTGTTTGTTTTTTTTCTTGTAAATCTGTGTTAGTTCTTTGTAGATTCTGGGTATTAGTCCTTTGTCAGATGGGTAGACTGCAAAAATTTTTTCCCATTCTGTTGTTTGCTGGTTTGGTCTAATGATTGTTTCTTTTGCTGTACAGAAGCTCTGAAGTTTAGTTAGATCCCATTTGTCTATTTCGGCTTTTGTTGCCATTCTTTTTGGTGTTTAGGTCATGAAGTCCTTGCCTATGCCATTGTCCTGAATGGTATTGCCTAGGTTTTTCTTCTTATTAAACCTAAGACCTAACACCATAAAACCTTCTTATGGTGAAGACCTTCTTATGGTATTAGGTCTTATGTTTAAATCTTTAATCCATCTGGAATTAACTTTAGTGTAAGATGTCAGGAAGGGGTCCAGTTTCTGCTTTCTGCACATGGCTAACCAGTTTTCCCAACACCATTTATTAAACAGGGAATCCTTTCCCCATTGCTTGTTTATGTCAGGTTTATGAAAGATCAGATGGTTGTAGATGTGTGGTGTTGCTTCTGAGGCCTCTATTCTGTTCCATTGGTTTATGTCTCTGTTTTGGTACCAGTATCATGTTGTTTTGATTACTGTAGCCTTGTAGTATAGTTTGAAGTAAGGCAGAGTGATGCCTCAAGCTTTTTCTTGGACTGTCTTGGCTATGCGGGCTCTCTTTTGGTTCCATATGAAGTTTAAAGTTAACTTACTTCTTATACCAGAAAAAATTCCAGATGGAAAACATATTTAAATGTAAAGGAAACTAACGTGAGGAAAAAAAAAATGAGTAAAAATTGAAGTACCTTGAATTGGGGAATGTCTATCTAAATCCAGGACCAATAAAGGATTGACAAATTTGGTGACATAAAAATTAAAATGTCTATATGGTAAGTAAGCATAAGCAAAAAAAAAAAAAGATTTTTTACATGTATAACAAAGGTCCGTTTAACCTTTGTAAAACTGTAAGAAAAATTGGTGATTCAAAAGAAAAATAGGCAAAAGAAATAAAGAGCTTTTTCACTTATATGAGCACAGATAGTCTTGAATTAAAAAAATATACAAATGGTTAATATGCAGAAGTAAAGATGTTCACCATTAGTCAAAATCAGATGTAAAATAGCAAAAAACAACAATTAAATAAGTAAAAAAAATTCACCCATAAGATTGGCAGTTTATAATAAAAGTACTAGATTTTTGTTATAAATACTAGATATGTATTGCTGAGGCAGAAGTGGAAAATCATTTACTTGACTGAAGTGAAAGTGTAAGTTGATATAATGTTTTGGGACAGCAATTTGACAACAGCTAACAAAAGTTAAAATATATATACACTTTTATGCAACAATCTCTATTCCCTGAAATTACCTCCAGGTACACTGGTTCAACTGATTAAAAATTACATACAAGGATATTCATTTCATTATTGCTGTAATAATGAAAAATTCTCAGCAACCCAATGTCTATTAGAATAGAATTTAGTCAGAAAATTTGTGTACATTTGTACTGTGTAACAAAAAAAAAGAGACAACTTTTCATATATTGACAAGGAATGGTGCCCAACTTACAATAAGTTTAAAATCAAGTATGTAGAACAATGTGCCCAATGTGAACACTTGAATATAAAAATAAAAATATGCAGTGTACGTATATTTTGTATATGCATAGAAATTTTCTGGAATTATTCACCAAAATCTGTTAACTGAAGAAATAATTGTATGTTTAATTTTCTATTCTTCTGATACATTTCTACAGTTTAGCAATAACAGGCCTTTGTTTTATAATAAAAAGTAAAAATATTTTAAACTTCATAATTGATTTTTTGGAGTAGTGTACATACATAGTACTGGTGCAGCAACTCCATGAGATGATGTTTTGTCCCTCTGAAGATAGAGATGAGGATTATGTAAAAGTTGTCAGTTTACAGGTGTTAATGAAATCACGTTAAGTGAAGGAAATCATTTAGGGAGAGCTGAAGAGAAAGATAGGAAAATATCTGAAGAGCAAACTGGCTTGTCCACATTTGCTTAGTAAAGAAGAAGAGTCAGCAAAGGAGACAGAAAAAGTGCTTCACAGAAGTTGTAGAACTAGCTCAGTCCAATGTAATTTAAATCAAAGGCAACGCTTCAAGATAAAAAATTTCCATACGACTCCTGAAGATAGAATAGGAAGAGCACTGAAATTCCCCTGATGTTCTTTCCAACTCTGTTACTTTTCTGTTTCTTTGCCAGTATATTCTTCTCTAACCACCCATTCATGAAGCTTGGGTCTGTGTCCCTCTCTCCTGTTTGTAGTCTCTCCCAAAAGTGATCTCATGCAAATAGCAACTTATAGATCTATCCAGTCCAGGTCTTTTCTCCTGAACTCCAAATCTATACATCCAATTGCCTACTTGACATTTCTCTTGGAAGTTTCAAATACAATTCAAACTCAATGTGTTGGAAACTCATTCTCCCCTTCACCAGTGATCTCTTTCCAGAAAATAATACCTCCATCTATCTAGTTGTGCAAGACAGAAGCCCAAGAGATATTATCAACATGCTTCTTTTCTTATCCTTCTATTTCAATCCATCACCAAGGTTTATTGATTTTACATCCAAAATATCTCTTCAGTTCATTCACTTTTTTCTATCTTGACTACCACTATGTTAGCCAAGTGATTATTGTCCTTCACTAGGATTGCTGTTGGAACTTTCTGGCAGGTCTAGCATCTATGCTGGCCAGCCTCCAATCTGCTTACTACAGTAATGGTGGAAAAATAATTTCAAAGAGCAAACCTGAGCATATCAATCCCTTAAACAAACAAACAAACAAAGAAACAAAAACAAAAAACCTCTCAGTAACTTTTAGAATAAAGGGGAACAAAAGTCTTTCATCTGCCCTGCAAGGTCCTAAATTGTCTAACACCTGCTCACTCTCCAGTCTCACCTTATACCACATTCTGTCCAGAAGGAGCTCTTTGGGACCTTGTCCATCTCCTCCTTCACATCTGTCATAGTCACCAAGTTTACTGGTATTTATGTGATTGTTACTCTCTGTCCTCACCACTAGACTGTTATGTCCACGAGAACAAGAAAAACCTTTTGATCAAAACTGTTCTTGGAACCTAGCACATAATATTACTCAATAAATATTTTTGAATTAATGGATAAATGAATGAAAGCAAACCGGAGTTTCAAGAAAAAAGGATATATATTTCAATCTTTATTCAGAGATCTAAGAAGATGGAAATAAATCCTAAAGAAGCCAACAAATGTGAAAACATGATTTCTGGAGAACTCCAGAAGCACTTAGAATTATATGGAGGTGAGTATTGGCAAGAATATCCAAACAGACTATGGAGTATGTTCTGGAAAGGGAAGGAAGCAAAGAATAGATCCCTTATGTGATTAATTCTGAAGAAATGCAGAGTATGAGCTTGGAGTCTCAGTGAGGTCAAAAGACATATGTATTTTTAATACAAGCAAAGGAATGAGATTTCCAGAAGGATAGTAGATTGTTGTCCTAAAACTTTCGTATTAGAGTTTAAGTGCATAGAAGTAAAACGATTTCATAAGGCTTAGGGTATGTCCATGAGAACTGATATTTATGATGGTGGGAACTGTGCTCTGGAGCCTGTGTATGTGCTCGGTGAGAAGTACAAAGGGGCTTAAAGTAGGGGAACATGTATCCCTCCCTCTGCTCCCTTAGCATTGCCTGGGACCCAGTATAAACATAATAAATATTTTGAGTTAAATTGAATTAAAGCCCTATTTTTCAGAAATTCTGCCACCTTAATTCTTATAGCGTCTCTCTAGACTCTATTTCACAGTTACTGCCATACAAACTCTACTTCATTACAATTTCTTGAATGAATAATTAGTATTTTCAAAGGCATTTATTTCCTTATCCTTCTATCCCAAGCAGATATATATATATATATATATATATATATATATATATATACACACACACACATACACACACATAAAATTCCCTTTATCCCAAGCAGTGACATATATATATATATACACATATATATAGTGATATACATATATATATAGTGATATACTATATATATATATATATATACACACATAGTATTTTTTTCTACTGCTAGGGATTTCAATAATTATGTTGCAGTTGAAGCCAGTGAGCAGCAAATAGTTTTTGGCAATTATGACAAGAGTTACAACAAGAAACAGGTTTTATAAACATGTTTCTGGTTCTTGGGAGGGTTTTTCAACTAGAGCAACTGCAAACATCATCAAAATTCCATGATATAATCAGCTAGGTACTAGGAAATGCTGATGACTAACCTCTGGAAATGCACATATAAGCAGTCAAACTTGTATATTGTGAGTCACAGAAGTTTGGACTTGGAGATAATGAGACGAATACCCTGGAAAATCTGCACACGTTCAGATATGTTGATTGAGAGGTAGGGATAGTAGTAACACCTAATTCTATCAGGAATCTTGTGTCAATGTTATATCATCAACTCTAACTTATATTAATCATATTGAGCAGAAACTACAGAATCTTAACAAAAATATTTTACTATTGAAAATATTTGCTTCCATCCAGACGTACTAAATTTGATGGTAATAAATGTCTTACATAATAAACAGAGTATAGAAAATTGTTTCCAAAATATGTCTTGCATAATAGAGTATATAGAAAACGTTTCCCAAAATATGCTTAAACTGTGAATTCTTAGGCCTTATTTTTTGTTTTATTAAATCCACATTTCTAGAGAGTAGGGCCCAGAAAACTATAGTTTTTTTAGTAAGCACCCAAAGTGGGTTGGATATACTTTAAAATCTGAGAATCTTTTACATAGATATTTGGTTAATAAAATTTTATTTCTGAACTTGTTCTTGTGCATTTATCAAAACTGTTACAAATGAGTACAGTCTACAGTGGTTATGAGAATACTCTATTATTTAAGCTCTTATTACCAGTTTATGACATTTCAGCAATGGGGAACAATTTGAATGTTGCTATTTTTAATCAGAGGAATTGCTTGACATAGCAGGGACAGAAAACAAGCTTTGGAGTCAGACAAAGCCAAGATCAAATCCTGGCCACTTGATTTGATCTCATGTGACCTTGGCCAAATCAATTAATGTTCATAAGTCTGAAGTATTCCCATTTGAAAAATGGAGATACTATGTTGAAAAGGCAAGCAAACGTTTATGGACACTAAATGAGGGGAAGGAGAAATATTGGTGAGTTTGTATAACTTCGGGTAGTGCAAATGAGATGAAATGAAGGATACGAAGGGAAGTGGTGAGAGATAAAACCAGATATATGGTTATGAATGGCCTTATAGCCACTGGAAGTCACTTGAGCCTGACAATATTAACTTTTCCAATCCCAGATTGTTGCCTGATGGTCTTTATTTTATTCGAGATATCTAATGATAGCTCTAATATCCTTAGATGCTTTTTCTAGTCTCTCCTTAAATAATCTCAGCCTCTCACTGTCTAAAAAGCCTGAAGCAGATGACAGGGACATTGCTTTCGGAATATGAATGTTGAAAAAGGTACTGCTAATCTCTTTGCCAGGAAAAAGGGTTGCTAGCGACAATTTGAGCACTTTCAGGGGAAGATGCCAAGTAGCCAGAAACACACACATGAATATGGGAGCAGAATGCATTGTTCATTGAGCACTCACCATGCTAGGATCTGAGAATATGAATACAAGTGAGGCACGTGGGGTAACTAACAAAGTCCACCGGAGGAATATATGTATCTAAAATATGGAATAAAATGTTTTGTGACAATTTGTGTAATAGAGGTTTGTACAAAATTCTGTAGGAGAAAACATTTATTTGCTCTAAAGAGTGAGAGAAGTCTTCAGAGAGGAGCTAACAATGAAATGAGCAGGACGCTGTAGATGAGGGATGTGGAGAATGCATAATCCTAGAGGAAACGGAGTTTTCCTAATCCTCATTAAGCCAAAGCCTGGAGAGCTGAAAGAGACAGGACTTGGCAGGTGATTGTTCTTGGGGCTTGCTTTGCTGTAATTAGCCCAGCCTTATTTTAGTCCAATGGGAGATGTAGGTGAACCTCCTTCTCCAGCCGTGGAGTGGGCTGCAATCGGCCTCACAGGGATGGTATGTCATGTGGGTTATCATTCTCTTACCTCCAGCATTTCCTCACCAGGACACACCCTAGCAGGTGGCTTTGCAATCATCACTGGCTTGCTCACATCAGCCCACAACAGAATTGTTTTCTGAAGGCCAAGTGCTGCTTTCCTGGTGCTCCTTCAGCAGTTGGTTTATGTTACTCACCTGTAAGGCATCTTCGGATGCCCTGTGATAAGCTTTTCCTCCTCAGCACAAGTTGAGAATGAGGGCCCTGGTGGGAAAGTTTCCTAGCCATCTTATGTATACAACCAGAATCTAAAATAATGCTCTTAAATGCTAGGTATCACTCTCTAAATATTTGCTTAACAACCTATTATTGTTGCTTATCTATTATGCATCTTCTTTTCAGAGGATGTTCTCAGCCTGTGTGTGTGTGTGTGTGTGTGTGTGTGTGTGTGTGTGTGTTGCTGTGTATGTGTGAGTTGGTTCATATGTGCTTCTTGTTTTGTGTGTGTTGCTGCAAACTCCTCACAATGTACCAAAGATTCTCCTTTTCTGATTGCCATTTTTATTGTTAAGATTTTTGGATCTGGAAATGTTCCATGGGACTAGATATCCCATTGTGAAATCTCCATGCCTTTCTCCGTAGTTCTAAACACAGGGGCTTTTTGGCATTGAATGGGGCCTTACCCAATAAAGCTGTGCCCGAGCCAGGGTTCCCTCACGCCAGGATACTTGGTAAGATGCACTTTAGCCTTCCAGAGTTACTTCCTCTTTAAAGAGGGCATTTCCTAAAGGCCTTCTTTGTTGTGAGGGAGGTGGTACAAATAAGGTCACACCCCTGTGCTATAGTATGGTCCGAGTGCCAGCAGGAATTCCACTTGCTCCTCAGAATACCCTTGCCTCCACCATACACTCACTTGGCGAAAGAATACCCATCAATCATTATAACAGAGAAAGGATACTGGTAGCAAAATAATTTGAGAAAGTGATGGATAATACATTTATAGAGACCTGCCAATTAGTGAAATTCAATAATTTATTTATTCATGTGATAAACATGGATTGAGTTCTTACTATGTTGCAGATCTGTGCTGGGTGTTGCGGAGTGAAGATATTCATAAGGAGGTCACAGTCCAGAGAGTATGATGCCCTCCTGGAGAAAATGCAAGCACTGTTTTGTATTTATATGTATATTATTTATTTTTCTCAGGTCAGAGGAGCACAGCCTTTAAGCCAGAAGCTTAGAGGGCTGAAATAATTGCAATAAACCTCTGAAATCTTACATTTACTCATCAAATTTTATAGTCATTAATTGATAGATACAAATTATATTTTCCATTCATTATTTCAAGTAAATGAATAGTAAATATGTCAAAATAGCTATTCAAATTTTTCAAATATTTATAAAAATCATCTCATTTATAAAAATCTAATAAAATTTGTAAAATATAAATTAAATTAGTCGTAACTTCAGTCATTTTTTATGGATATTAATAGTAACATTATAATCTAGTAAAAAGGTTTTATATAAGCTATATCAATATTTAAAAGGAGACTCTCATATTCTAAAAATACAAACCACCAGAGAACCACTGACCATTTTAACTGCTAACATAAGTGAGCCTAAGACATAGTTTTTTACACAAATAATGAGTAATTTACCACTATTGTTTTTTCATCACCTATAATTTTTAATATTTAATACTATAGTATTTGATTTATTCCACTAGTGTTTACTGAGTACCTATAACTATATGCTGCATCTGGCACAGAATATTCTATAAAAACTTGATATATATTTTTGAGTTAACTATTTAACAAGATACATGAATAAGTTAATTTCTCTGTAATGAATCTATTTTTCTCATTAATTTGTACATAAGATGTTTCAAATAAAATGTTATTGACCTTGCTAAATAATATTGTCATGAAGTAAAAGTGCAGGAAAATAAATGAATGCAGCCCAATGTCTTTTTAATTATAAAAACTGGAAGCTATCCTCTAATCTGCCCCATGACCTGATATCTATCTATCTATTTATTTATTTATTCACAAATACAACCTTTATTGCTAGCAGGGTCGCCACTAACGGAATAGCAGAGATTACAAATATGAAAAAATCACCCTGCCCATAAAGAAAAATGATGTCAAATGATCAGATACACAGATTCTGGAACTTTACCTTCATGTCTATTTCAGCCTAGACTCCTCATTATGAGTTTGTTTATTTATTTGTTTATTTATTTATTTTGAGACAGAGTCTCACTCTGTTACCAGGTTGGAGTGCAGTGGTGCTATCTCGGTTCACTGCAACCTCCGCCTCCGAGTTCAAGCGATTCTCCTGCCTCAGCCACCCGAGTAGCTGGGACTACAGGCGCACACCATTTGTATTTTCAGTTGAGACTGGGTTTCACCATGTTAGCCAGGATGGTCTTGATCTCTTGATCCCTACCTCAGCCTCCCAAAGTGCTGGGATTACAGGTGTAAGACACTGGGCCCAGCCCTATTTTTATTTTTTTATTTTTTATTCTACTTTAAGTTCTGGAATACAAATGCAGTACGCATTTGTTACATAGGTATACAAGTGCCATCATGGTTTGCTGCACTTATCAACCTGTCATCTAGGTTTTAAGCACCATATCAATTAGCTATTTGTCCTAATGCTATCTGTCCCCTCAATCCCCACCCTGTGACTGGCCCCCAGTGTGTGATGTTCCCCTCTCTGTGTCCATGGCGTGAGTTCTCATTGCTCAACTCCCACTTATGAGTGAGAACATGTGATGTTTGGTTTTCTGTTCCTGTGTTAGTTTGCTGAGAATGATGGCTTCCAGCTTCATCCATGTCACTGCAAAGGACATGATCTCATTCTTTCTTATGGCTGCATAGTATTTTATGGTGTATATGTGCCACATTTTCTTTATCCAGTCTATCATTGATGAGCATTTGTGTTGCTTCCATATCTTTGCTATTGTAAATAGTGCTGCAACTAACATATGTGTACACATGTCTTTATAGTAGAATAATTTATATTCCTTTGGGTATATACCCAGTAATGGGATTGCTGGGTCAAATGGTGTTTCTGGTTCTAGATCCTTGAGGAATCTCCACACTGTCTTCCATGATGATTGAACTAATTTACATTCCCACCAACAGTGTAAAAGAGTTCCTATTTCTTCACAGCCTTGCCAGCATCTATTGTTTCTTGACTTATTAATAACTGCCATTCTGACTGGCATGAGATGGCATCTCACTGTGGCTTTGAACTGCATTTCTCTAATGACCAGTGATGATGAGCTTTTCTTCATATGCTGGTTGGCCACAGAAACGCCATCACCTGATAATTAAATTATCCTCTTATAACACGTTTGATGGGAAGTAATGGAAAAGTTGTTAAACTTTTCAAAGTTCAAAAATGAATAAATGTATTGTAGTAACCCTAAATAGAATTGTTTTTATTTAAGTGAGTAAAGGAATATAGGCATTGAAAGTGAAAATGTAATTTAAAATCAGAAACTCTGTTTGTGTGATTATCTACCATATGCATTTTGCTGCAATAGAGATAGCAGACACAAAGATTTTCAAATTTAATGAATGTAGTTGAACACCTCCTTAACTTCTTTCAGGTATATTTTATTTGAAATGTTCACTTCTTTTGCATTCTTATAAAATGAATCAATCACTATCTTTTGAAACAGCCTTATTTTTAAGGACGGAGGATATAGTTTATTTAATTGTCTTTGAATTTAATAAAATTGTGGCACTTAAAACTGAAGATTATCTAAACTTGCTAAAACATAAGTGGATGTTCTACTATTTTGGATCATGTGTAGGACCAGCCAATACTTGATAGCATTGAGCAAATTAGTAGATTGTGACAGTCTAATCCATCTTTTCAATCTAACTGGTTATATATCTAAAGGCCTGTTGCTTACTAGGGGCTATTACACATTAGGATGGTATTTGCAGAATCTAGACAGGTATTGACTTTGCTGAACATTGGAGAGCTGATGAATTTGTGAGAGTGATGCATACAAAATTTACTAGACTCCTACCTGAAAGCAGTATCAGGATGAAGTGATGATGTATTTGCATTTACATGTATATTATTCACCAAATTCTTTAACTTGGGGGTTAATATTTGATTTAAACAGTTAAGCCCTTAATTTCAAAATGAGTTTGGAAACTCTTGCATGCATTGCCTTCACAAATTCATCGATGATCCAATGTTCAGGAAAGTCATTACCTGGCTAGATTCTGCAAAATGATTTTGAAATTCAAGACACTACTAAAAGCTAAATGGACTTTCTTTTACTGCCTAACTAAATATTTCTTCCTTTAGACATATCTCCCAGATAACACCATAACCAAAAATGCTACCTCACACTCAGTTTATGATGCATGTCCAAGTTGAATTGGAATAAACCTTGTGAAACTCAGGAAGCATTTGACCATTGTTCTATGTTCACTGCCATCTTATTATCCTGTGAGCTAGGTATGGTTGCTTTATGTCAATATTACTATTATTTTGCTAAATTAATAGGTCTACTAAATGTATATTCTCAGTGAGAACTTGTTAAACTTGTTAGCTTCTGAGTAGGTGTGCCCAATTAGCATAAATTCATACTCAAACTTGTTATTTCTTTGGACCAACTTAAGTTGTTCACACAGAAGTTAGTGTTGAAGACAAAGCATTCTCAATATTTCAACGACAGAAACTTTAAGAAAAGAACTAATTTTAGAAGTCTCACATTACTTGTGACATTATAATGAACTTTTCTTGGTAGTATTCAAGAAAGTTGTGGTTAATTTTTACAAAATCTTTCATTCATTTTTAATTAAATTGTTTCTTGAGCAGAATTGCTGTGTCTCTTGGCCTCAGGGTTCTTTTCGACAAAGTAAAGATGGTATGTTGGTTGAAATGTGGCTGTTTTTAGTTCTAACAGGTTGTGATTCTAGGAAGTAATTTTTTTTGTAATATGTAAATTTTCTTATGGGAAAGAAACTTTGAAATTGCATTAAGAAAAGCATCCGCACAGTTGGTTCTTTTTTTCTTTTTTTTCTTTTTTGGGAGATGGAGTCTCATTCTGTTGCCCAGGCTGGAGTGTGGTGGCGTGATCTCAGTTCACTGCAACCTCTACCTCCTGGGCTCAAGCAATTCTCCTGCCTCAGCCTCCTGAGAAACTGGGATTACAGGCACCCACCATCACTCCTGGCTAATTTTTTTTTGTATTTTTACTTGAGACGGGATTTCACCATATTGGCCAGTTTGTTCTCAAACTCCTAACCTCAAGTGATTCGCCCACCTTGGCCTCCCTAAATGCGGAGATTACAGGCTTAAACCACTGCACCTGGCCACAGTTGGTTCTTATTGTAATGTATAATTCCAGGATTTTATATTTAAGTAGAAAGAATATGCTAATCATTAACATCAATTTATTACATGAAGAAAGCTCATGCTATCTTCAAAATTTTTAAAAGCCTGTCAAATATGAATGTTTCCTGTGAATTTCATCTTGCAGAGAGTAAGATTATAAGGTAGTGGATGAAACCAGAATCATTTTGATCACAAAAACCTAGAAAAATATCTAAATTACTGATAAACAGCAATATGCTTTGTGAATATAACCTTACGTAGTGGTATAAAGTTGCACATGTCTGATTGAGGGGGTAGGGTAGTAGTTATGGAGTGTGTCAGTCTGAGTGTAAACCCTGGTCCAATTATTTCCTACCTATGTGACCCTGGGAAAGTTATTTAACCTTTCTGTGCCTCAGCTTCCCTATTGGTAAAATAGGGCTAATACCAGCACCTACCACATAGTGTTAGGAGAATTACGTGATTTAATATATGTGCCAGGCACAGAGCAAGTGCTGAATAAGTGTTGGCTATTATAATTACAACACAGAAATGTACATAATATATTAAAGTACATGCATCCTATCTAAATTTCGATTATTTTTTAAATGTGTGGTTGAATTCATAGGAATTAATTTTGCACATGATATGGTTGGTGTATCTGGCTCCTTCCTCGGTGTGTTGTATTAACTTATATTTTCTTCAGTGTATAAGTATATGTACTGGGTCAGAGTGTAAAAGGTATTTCTTGTAATGGGTTATGGTAAAAGAAAAAAAAAAGGATTGAACGTGACTGTCTTATAGCATCCGAATTCCTGCCTAGTTAAGTGCCTCCTGAAAGTTAAAGCCTTAGTTTTTTTTCCCTTTCTCTAGTGAAAAATGAGCAGTAAAACTGGCTCCAGGGATGGAGAGTGAAGATAATGGCATAACTAGCTTGGGAGAGCAGGCGATTGCCTCAGGGTGTCCACTGGGCAAAGGGCAGAGGCGGGAGGTGGGGAGGTAGAACTGGGTGAAGTCCCAGAGCAAGCAGTAACCTGTGCTCAGACTCTGGGCTGGGCTGGACTGATGGGTGGGGAGGCTTCTCTGAGATTAGGCATGTTTGGTTCTTGAAAGGATTGAGTGCAGGTTGAGAGAAAGGAGAGAAAGTGTGAAAGTGTTTCAGGGCATGGGATGCAGTTCTGAGGAGGATAGCACTGTTGAAATTTGGAAGGGAAAAGAGAGGAAGGGTTGGGGCAGGGACAAATGGTGAGAGATGTTGGAGGGAAGTGATAAAAATGAGACTTGGAGTCAATTGAATAAGATTTGGGCCAGGTGTAGTGCCTCATGCCTGTAATACCAGGATTTTGAGAGGTCAAGGCGGGAGGATCACTTGAGGCCAGGAGTTTGAGACCAGCCCAGGTGATGTAGTGAGACCCTGACTCTACAGAAAAAAAGAAAAAATTAGCAAGGCACCAGGCAAAGTGACATGCACCTGTAATTCCAGCTCCTCAGGAGGCTGAAGTGGGAGAATTCCTTGAACCCAGGATTTGGAAGCTGCAATGAGCTATGATTGTTCCATTGCACTCCAGACTGTGCAGAAGGAGATCCTGTCTCAAAGACATAAAAAAAAGAGAGAGAAGAATTTGTACACACTAGACTCCTTATGACTCAAGTGATGTGCTAGTGTTCCTTAAGCTTTAAGAGCTAAATTGAACAATGGCCAATCAATGCAATGGTGCGGTTCACAGGTTGTACTGTTTGCAGTGCATATGAACAAAAAGTTGTTGCTGCCTGAGTAAAGACCAAAGTTTCATTTCTGGAGTCAATGATGAGCTTTTATCTAATTTTGGTCTTCATAATGAATTGAAAAAGCATAAAGGGTATTGATGTGATTTTCAGTGTGATCTGTTTAGAGACCTTTCTAAGGAGATATTGAATCATCCAGAAAACTAGCCAAACGTTATAGTTAACCATTAAAACTGATAAATTGTAGAGAAGCAATAAAAGGCAGTTTGTGGGAAAAAAAGGATGGATAAGTACTTCTGCTCCTTTTAATTGTAATTGATCTTTTAACAGATACAGCTCCTATCTGCTAAAACTCACCCCTGGATCACTAAAAATACCATCCTTTCAACCCCTAAGCATTTCTGTGATTTCTGTAGAATTCATTTAAGTCTTTATGAGCAGATCTGGTCAGATGCCTGAGCGCCACTGCTCTTCCCCCGACAACACCTGCTGTCCCACTGGGGAGAGCTAGATCCCACGATGCTGCCATTGGGAGTAAAG
Organism: Cacajao melanocephalus; assembly: GCA_963573385.1. Lineage (NCBI taxonomy): Eukaryota > Metazoa > Chordata > Mammalia > Primates > Pitheciidae > Cacajao > Cacajao melanocephalus. Next base: position 149,646 of record CAUYLG010026341.1, on the reverse strand, counting down.
AAAAGAAAATGTTGCCCTCTTTTATTATGAGGGGATATCAAATTAATGATGCATTACAACATCTTTCAAAGCTAAAGACCACTGTCTTCCTAAATCTCAGACATGGCCAGGCCAGGAAGAGCTCGGAGTGGCCGGCACTATGTGGTTTTCCCAGACCAAGTCTTTGTTTCTGGGTTGAGCTTTGCCTGCTTATCTCTTTCCTTAGGATGAAGTCTCTGCCCTTCCTTGCAACCACATATCAATTATCTACGTAACCCTTTAAAAATGACTTCACATCCAAGCATGCTGGTTCATGCCTGTAATCCCAGCATTTTGGGAGGCCAAGGCGGGTGGATCACCTGAGGTCAGGAGTTTGAGACCAGCCTGGTCAACATGGCGAAAGCCCATCTCTACTAAAAATACAAAAATTATCTGGGCGTGGTGGGGGGTGGGTGGTTCCTGTAATCCCAGCTACTCAGGACGCTGAGGCAGGAGATTGCTTGAATGTGGGAGGTGGAGGTTGCAGTGAGCCAAGACTGTGTCACTGCACTCCAGCCTGGGCAACAGAGCAAGACCTCATCTCAAAGAAAAAAATAATGACTTCACATGATTGTAAAAATAAAATATTTCAAAGGTTACTAGAGGGAAATAACTAAAATGATATCAGTTCTTTCATTTTAAAGCTAGAGCTTCTAAAGCACTTCTTTTTCATAGGATCCCTTTCAGCATTTGGTAATTTCAATGAATAAATACATAACTACATAAACTGTATTGTTTCCTTTTGTGGATTCTCCTAAAATGCAAGATCTAGTGACTTGCAAGAAGTTTGAATCTAAATGTAGGGAAGGCTGCCTTTCTTTGACCCAGTTGTATGCCTCTGGGTTCAGTAGGAATGGGATGAGCCACCAGCAATTCTGGTATTCATGAGGAACTGATGGGCTACCCAGAAGAATATCTCATATATTTCATAGGCGAAAAGAGTCAGGAAGACAAGCTTGGTCCAGGAAACAAAAGATGGGTTGTCCTAGAGGAAAAAACAATCATGAATATACCATATTGTCTATCATATACATTAATCTCTTGACCTCAATGTATGCTGAGGTGCTGAAGGTAAGACTGAAATGACATTTTCAATAAAATCTATAAACATTCATTACTGGCAATACCGACATGTGGTTCCCAATTAGAAAAAAAAATGCAACAACACTTTGCAGAATCCAAGGTGCCTTCTTTATTTTGAGGATTTCAGGCATCTCTAGGATTCCAGGAAGCAATAGTGGTATATGGCCAAAGATAACAATAACCCTTCAAAAGTGACTCACCCCTCAGTACAATATCCCACAGAAACAAATATTACCAGAGGGAACCAGAGATTAAAGGAAGAAAATGGTAGGTGTTTGAGTTGACAAGTTCATGAGCATGCATGAGACATCTTGGGGATTCTCAGATATAGCTGGGGTACAGGATGGTTTATGCAGAGACGGGTGATTCTCTCAGAACAGCTCAGAAACAATTGCCAACTAAACAAGTTATGCCAAAGATTCGTGCTCAGACCATTTATTTTATTAGGTCAGTTATTTAAAGTTATAAATTGGTTGAATGAGTTTTAAATGTGTTCTGCATGTCAAAAATACTATACATGTCTCTTGTATAAGAAGGAATACATAGGATGGCTGAGAAAGACAACTGTATGCAAAAAGCCATAAGGTCCCTATGGAACTCAGAGCCAGTACTGAAAGCTACACCAAAACATCGTTTCTGTATTGTCCTGTTGTTTCATCATGAGCAAAATAAATTAAGAGTGAAACTGTGTATCTTGTCATTAGTATGGTATCCAATGAGATGCCTATACAGGCCCCATATACACATTTACACAAGGTTGCATTTTATACAGTACTGAAGAGGGGAAGATTACTGGCTAGAAGAGTAACGTTCTTTACATCGTATTTGTCTTCAGAATCTGACCACAACCTTCCATCCTGACCTCATCCCTTTCAGTTGCCAGCATGTACTCCAGTATGAACATATTCTTATCTTCAAAGGCTAAGCCATTTCACTCCTCTGTGACTTTGCTCAGGTGGTTTCATCTTGAAATGTCTTTCCCTCAGACATCATCTCTTTTCTTAGCCTGACAAATAATTTACTATTCTTTAAGATGTATCTCAAATGGCTTTTCTTCTTAATGGTTTTTCCTGACTCCCTGGGAAGAACTAGACTTCCAATACCCATTCTGTTGTATAATTATTGATTAATTTGTCTGTATCCATACTAGTCTGTATTCCATTCATACATTTCCCCAGTGCCTAGCAAAGGGACAAGCTACAGTTCACAGTAGGGCTTATGAATATTCAATGCCTGATTGACTGATTGAAGTAAGAAATATAAGAAGTAACTCAAAGATCTCTATTCAGTAATTCCTGCTTACATTTTTCTGTTGTTTTTTGTTTTTATAACAACAAATCTTGGGATTTAGATTACTTGACGGGGATGTTTGATTAGGCATTTTTATTTCAAATGGAGAGATTTTTTTAAAGTAAGATTTATTTTCTGCCTTAGAATTCCAAGCCCTTGAAAAATGGCCTGTTGAAAATAGGTTATTGGTCAAGTGTCTAAACGAAAATTTTGTATTCTTTTCTAAAATAATATATTTATCACTTTGGGAAGTGGAGCATGACTGTCTTCACTTAACATTTTACTTTGATTCTTATCCAGTACATCTTAAAAAAATTATGATTGAATAGTGTAGGGAGTAAACTAATGAATAATTTTGTTTTCTTTTCAGAATGTTCTAGGAGACCCACTAGTCCTGCATTCGTTGTTCAGGTGGTTTGGGTAGGACTGCCTCTCTTCCTGGATTAGTGTTGGAACAACATGGGAAGTTCCTGCCTGAAAATGATGCTAGTAGCAAAAACAGCACCAAAAACAGTCAGAGGTCAGATGGAAGGAAGGGAAGGAAAGAGAAAGAAGAGAAAAGAAAATAAGAAAGAAAACAAAGAAATTGACCAAGTACTGATGATGCCCATGGATTCCTTAGATCCCAGTCAAATCACCACCTTTTTTGTATTATCAACCAATAAATTTGGCATAGGCTAATTTGAGTTGCATTTAAACTAATTTAAGTTGTATCACAACCCAAATTTCCCACCTGTTAAGTTTAGGAACTCAATATGGAGGTTAGAGTCAAGAATCCATATAGACTGATAGCCAATACAGGAGGAAATGGAATTTTTCTTTTTCTTTTCTTTCTTTTTTTTGAGATGGAGTCTGGCTCTCTTGCCCAGGCTGGAGTACAATGGCCCAATCTCTGCTCACTGCAACCTCCACCTCCCAGGTTGAAGTGATTCTCCTGCCTCAGCCTCCCAAGTAGTGGAGGCACCCACCACCACCACCATGCTCAGCTAATTTTTGCATTTTTAGTAGAGGTGGGGTTTCATCATATTGGCCAGGCTGGTATCGAACTGCTGGTTTTGTGATCTGCCTGCCTTGGCCTTCCAAAGTGCTGGGATTACAGGCGAGAGCCACTGAGCCCAGCCTGAGATGGAATTTTTCTTTGGGGTTACAGCTTAAATAGGAAAAAAGAAAATGAACAACAAAAGTTTGCTTTGACCACTTTTGCCTTTCCCACACAAATTTCCCTTAAAAAACTTCAATTGCCAGCTACCCAGGAGGCTGAGTTGGGAGAATAGCTTGAACCCAGGAGGTGGAGATTGCAGTGAACTGAGATTGTGCCACTGCACTCTAGCCTGGGCAACAGAGCTGGACTCCATCTCAAAAACAAAAGAACAAAAAACTTCAATTGAACCTACACTTACTGCCATACACATGTACACACACTCACACATATTTGCATGAATACATGGAATGGACGAAATTAAGACAAGAGGAAACCAGAGCAAAGGGCACTTCCAATACTTATTTTTTTTAAAGTGGTAGAAGGGTCCAAGATAGATGATTAGAAGCAGCTCTAGTCCATGGCTCTCACAGAGAGGAATGAAAGGCACCAATGAATACAGCACCTTCAACTGAAATATCAAGATTCTTGCCTTAAGACTGATTAGGCAAACTACTCAACCCACAAAGAAAAGCAGAGTGGGGCGACAGCCCACCTGGGAGTGGCATGGAGCCAAAGGAACCCCACCCCCAGCCAAGGGAAGTGGTGATTGTATATCCCTGCCCAGCAAACTATGCTTACCCCACAGATCTTTACGACATGTGGATTAGGAGATCCTTTGAGAGCCCACGCCGCCAGGGCCTTAGGTCTGATACACAAATCTGTGTGGAATCTCAGCAAAACAGCCACTCCTGTACACACAGAGACCCAGGAGTTTTACATACTCCAGTCCCGGGATTCACAGCAAGGTGGGAGGTCTGTCCATATATATCCTCAGGAAGGATGCTGCATCCAGAGAGACAAGCAGCATCCTTCTGTGAGCTGCATTTCCGTGGCACCTCACAAGATAAGACCCACTGGCTTGGGATTTCAGCCAGCCCATGACAAAAAGTTGAAGTCTACCTGAAATAGAAAGGAGTTCCTGGGAGGAGGTACAGTCACTATCTGAGGTTTGGTCAACTCACCCATTCCAGCCTGCCAGCTCTAGAGAGTCCTAATGGTCTGGATAAGGAAGGGTTCCCCTCAATGCAGCATAGCTGCTTTGCCAGATCGTGGCGAGACTGCTTCTTTCAGCAGAACCCTGATCCATTCCTCCTGATGCGGTGGATCTCCTTGTGGTGGAGTGGGGGAGGAGTATCTTACTTGGTTCTATTCTCCCCATCTTTTTTTTTTAAGATGGAGTCTCACTCTGTTGCCCAGACTGGAGTGCAGTGGTGTGATCTCAGCTCACTGCAGCCTCCATCTCCTGGGTTCAAGCAATTCTTGTCCTTCGGCCTCCTGAGTAGCTGACATTACAGGCACCTGCCATCATGCCTGGCTAATTTTTGTATTTTTAGTAAAGACAGTGTTTTGCCATGTTGGCCAGGCTGGTCTCAAACTTCTGACCTCAGGTGATCCACCCACCTCAGCCTTCCAAAGTGCTGGAATTATAGGCATGAGCTACCGTGCCCGGCTTTTCTCCACATCTTTTTTCAGGTACCCTAGTCAGTCGTAGTCACTCCAGCCAAGGTTATGCAAACAGAGCTCTGATCTCTCCCTGGGACAGAACTCCTGGTGATTGGGGCAGCCACCATATATGCAGTTTGGTCGACTCAGCTGTTTCAGCCTGATGGATTTGGAAAGTCCAAACAGTCTGCATGAGAAAGAGTCCCCCCAAATGCAGCCCAACTGCTCTACCAAAAGGCAACTAAACTGATTGTTTAAGTGAGTCTCTGGTCCTGTTCCTCCTGCCTGGGTGAGACCTCCCAATATGGATCTCCAGCCACCTCCTATAGGCACATTTGGGACAGAGCCTCTAGAGGAAGGAACAGGCTGCCATCTTTGCTGTTTTGCAGACTTCCCTGGCGATACCTTCAGGTACAGGAAAAACAGATAACTAGGGTCTGGAGCTCCCAGCGCCATAGCACCCCTACAGAAGAGTGGTCTGACTGTAAAAAGAAAAAAAATAAAACAAAAAAACTCCAGAAAACCCTACAGAAACTCCATTCAAAGGTTAGCAACCTCAAAGACTGAAGGTAGATAAGCCCACAAAATGAGAAAGAATCAATGAAAAACACTGAAAACTCAAAAAGCCAGAGTGCCTCTTTTCTTCCAAATGACCACAACACTTCTCCACCAAGGGTGCAGAACTGGGCTAAAGCTAAGATGGCTGAATTGAAAAAGCAGGCTTCAGAAGGTGGGTAATAATGAACTTTGCTGAGCTAAAGGTGCATGTGTAACTCAATGCAAGGAAGCAAAAAATCATGATAAAACAATGCAGGAGCTGACAGCCAAATAGACAGTTTAGAGAGGAACATAACCAACCTGATGGAGCTGAAAAGCACTCTACAGGAACATCACAAACAATCACAAATATCAATAGCAGAAAAGACCAAGCAGAGGAAACCATCTCAAAGCTTGAAGACTATCTTTCTGAAAGAAGACAGACAGACAAGAATAAAAAAAAAAAAGAATGAAAGGAATGAACAAAGCCTCCAAGAAATATGGGATTATATAAACAGACTGAATCTATGACTGATGGGGTTACCTGAAAAAGATGGGGAGAATGAAACCAAGAAAAGATGGGGCATCTCATTGGAAACTCTATATGCCAGAAAAGACTGGGGGCCAATATTCAACATTCTTAAAAATTTTCCAACCCAGAATTTCATATCTGGCCAAACTATGGTTCATAAGCAAAGGAGAAATAAGATCCTTTTCAGACAAGCAAATACTGAGGGAATTTGTCACCACTGACCTGCCTTTTAAGAGCTCCTGAAGGAAGCACGAAATTTGGAAAGGATAAACCATTACTGCCCACTACAAAAACACACTAATATACACAGACCAGTGACACTATGAAGCAACCACATAAAAAAGTCTACAAAATAACCAACTAGCATCATGATGACAGGATCAAATTCACATATAACTGAACTAACCTGAAATGTAAATGGATGAAATGCCTCAATTAAAGGACACAGAATGACAAGTTGGATAAAGAGCCAAGACCCAGCAGTATGCTGTGTCTTCAAGAGACCAATTTCACATGTGAAGACACGCATAGTCCTAAAATAAAGAAATGGAGGAAAATTTACCAAGAAAATGGAAAACAGAAAAGGTAGGGTTGGGATTTTGACCTTTTCTGATAAAATAGACTTTAAACCAACAACGATCAAAGAAGACAAAGAAGGTGTTACATTATGGAAAAGGTTCAATGCAACAAGATCCAACTATTATAAATATATATGCATCCAATATAGGAGCAACCAGATTTATAAAACAAGTTCTTAGAGACCTTCAAAGAGGCTTATATTCTCACACAATAATATAAGGAGACTTTAACACCCCACTGACAACATTCAACAGATCATTGAGACAGAACATTAACAAAGATTCAGGACCTGAACTTAGTTCTGGATATGGTAAAACATTGCTGGGTTTTTAATACAGACATGATGTGATTTGACTTCAATTTTCAAAGGATGCCTCTCACTGCAATGTGGAAAATAGAAAAGACATGTGGAAGAGTGGCAGTCATGTAGCTAAGAGGCTTTCACAGTAATCCAGGTGAATAATCGTGGTTGCCAACATTAACATTGCAGTCATGAAGGAGGGAGGAAGTGGTCCTGAAGAAAGTTTGGAAGTCGGCTTTACAGACAGATTGGATACAGGGTATGAAAAAAAGAGAGGAGGAAAAGATGTTATCATGACTTTTGGTCTGAATGATGGAAAGGATGGAGTTACAATTTATTGTGATGGGAGAAAACCATGAAGATCATGATTTGTGGACAGAATGAGGGTGCCGAAGATGAATTCAGCTGGAACATGTTAAGTTTGAGATGTCTATAAGACATCTAAGAGCAGATAATGAATAAGCAATTGGATAAATACATACGGAGTTCAGGAAAGTGGTTTGGGCTGGACATCCAAGTTTGATAGTCATTGGTGTCTACATGGTTTTTCAGGCCTTGAGACCAGAGGATACAATCAATGAAGTGTGGCAAGAAAGGAGAACCAAGGGCTAAATCTGTGGAATTTTAAGTATGGATGCTCAGGAAAAAGAAGTAGACACAGGAAACTAATCTACTAAGTGGTAAAGAATAAGAAGAAAAGAAACGTGTGGTACACTGCTGCTCAAATGAGGAAACAATTTAAAGAAAGAAGATTAATTCATTGAATAATGCAAATAGATCACACAATAGGACTGATAGGAAAATGACAACTAGTTGTGTCTGGTTTCTGAGAAATAGTGGGGATGAAAGCCTGACTGGAATGGGTTTAAGAGAGGATGAGTGGAGCTGAAATGTGAAAGTGAGTATATGCAACTCTTGCTGAGAGTTTTGCTCTAATGGGTAAGAAAAATGGGGAAGTAGCAGAGAAGAAAAATGAAAGTAACAGACTCTTTGGTACTTTTTAACCAAATTTTTAAGATGGAAGAAATGGAAGTACATTTGTATGTTGAGGGGGAGGATCCAGTAGAGAGGGAAGGCTTTTTCTAAAATTGAAAACAGAATTGTATTTTAAATTGAAGACGGAAGAGTTTTTTGGGTGTCCATTGACGATTGAACCAGAGAGGATGCATTTCGACAATACTAAGGAAGATTAAAGATAAACATTATAAAGAGCTTCCTGACCATATAGCAGTGAGATCAGAAGATACTATCTCAGGAAGTTATTAAAAGTTACCATCTAATTTTAAAAAGTCTTAACATAAATAATAATATAACAGATGGTTATGGAGTATTTCCAGCCCTAGAGCTAGTGGGGATACAAGGGTGAGTGAAATCCAGTCTTAGTTTTCAGAGTTCACCATAGAATTCTGGACACTAGAGCCAGGCTGGCTGGGTTGAATCCTGGCTTTCTCATTTATTAGCTCTGTGGTCTTGGGAAGATTACTTCAATTCTCTGTGACTCAGTTTGCATATTTGTAAAATAAGGTAATAGTATGCTCCTCATATATCAGTTATGAATATTAAGTGAGCTAGTATAGTTAAAGAAATACCTTATACAGAATATACAGTAGTCATAGCTACTTACTAGCTATTCTGAGTCCAATGTTGTAAGCGCTCCTTTAATGGAGGAAGATTTGAGAACAGTATCATGGCAGCGTACAGGATACAGTGGTTCATTTTGATTTAGGGTTTATAAGGAGTCCCAGAGTGCTTTACTTAGAAGGTACATTTAAATGGACTTTGCAGAATGAGTCAGACTTGACCAGGTAGCATAAAGCTCAGCTAAGCCTAGGTAAGCAAAGGCTCAGAGTTGGAGCTTGCAGGGTGTGCTTGAGAGCAGGAAGATCAGGAGTGTGAAAGGTCAGGCTGGGAAGTTGTCACTGGAGACAGAGTAGCGGGGTGTGGAATGCTCTCTACGGAATTTGCACTTGGTCCTCGTATAGTCAGCTCTGACAGTATTCAAACAAGGGAGTCCAGGGAGTAAAACAAGAGTAGACAGGGGTGGCCCCAGGCAGCTCAAACTCAGCCTGCTTTCCTCTAACCTACCATCTTTCCCCCGGTTCAGTGGCATCAGCAGTCACTCCCACTGCATTTTTTTTTTTTACTGTTTTTTGATTGGCCCGTTCTATCCGCCTCAGTTTCCCACCACTTTTAATATTCTCTCTTGCCTTTATATTATTTTACATTCTGTGCCCTGTGCTTGACCACTTCTTATCTCCAAAGGGTCAGCTTGGGCTGAGCTCTGAGTTCTTTCTGACCTCTCAGGACAGCAAGTAAAGATTCTTCCTCCAGGCTCCCGGAGTTCTCTGGGCTTCTCCTGGCAGAGCATTTAACTCATTTTATTTATTTAGTTAGTTTGAGCCTAAAAACCAAACTAAAAGAAAAAATGACAACCCAAAAATACTCTTGGAGCTCCTTGAGTTCTTACACAGTGCTTGGAACGCAATACGCTATTATAAATGCTGAATAAACGAACACATTGGTGAACTAACAAATGACTTTTAATCCTTAAAGAAGAAAGGTGCTCAGAAAATCAGGAGAAAATGATATTGTAAATCCACAAAGGAAGTTCAAGGAACTCTCTTTCAGGTACCCCTCTGTTTCTCCCCCCAAAATCCTGAGAAATCACCTTACATTTTCTGAATTTATTGTTGAGTCTTTTTAACTTTAAGGTTTTTTGCTTAAAAAAACTGAAGACTTAAAAGCACATGAAATGTGAGGCTCAAACCAGGTTCAAAGCATCGTCTCCCTAAAGTCTAAACACAGTGGGACACTTTTGACTACAAAGAAAATAGTGTTTGAATGAGAGGCTACTTTCTGACAGAGATGAAAGAAAACCCACTCATTCAGGACAATGTATATATTACAGTATATTAACTTGACCATCATGTGTGGTCATCAGGGTTGTATTAATTCATTCTTGCATAGCTATAAAGAAATACCTCTGAGACTGGGTAGTTTATATATGAGAAAAAAGAGGTTTAATTGGCTCATGTTTCCACAGACTGTACAGTAAGCATGATGCTAGCATCTGCTCAGCTTCTAGGGAGGCCTCAGGAAACTTACAATCATGACAGAAGGCAAAGGGGGAGCACACATGTCACAAGACAGGAGTACGAGCAAGGGAGAGAAGGAGGAGGTGCCATACAGGTTTTTAAACAATCAGATCTCATGGGAACTCACTATTTCAATGGCAGCACCAAAAGGGGGTGGTGTTAACCCATGAGAAACCAGCCCCATGATCCAATTACCTCCCACCAGGCCCCACCCTCAATATTGAGGATTACAATTGAACATGAGATTTGGTGAGGACAAACATCTAAGCCATATCGGAGGTCATCCCATGGAGACATTTGATTTCCTAGAGATAAGGGAAAAGAGGCATGCACTACATCACCTATCCAGGCAGCTCAGCTCCTTCACACAGGGTGCTTGCCCATCACTCCCTTGCCTCAGAAGAGAATGCCTCCTCCTCCTCATTCTCTGTCCATCTTCCTCCTCCCAAGCTGCCTGCTTCACAGACCTGGTGGGCATATGGCTTAGAATCAGAAGAGACACATCTATAATACTGTGATCATTTTCCTCATTCTGACTTGAATTGCAGTTGATGGTTTACACATATATTCCTCATGTACTCACCCTGCTCTTTAATATACACACACATGCACTCACATGTTAGCTTCCAGGAGAAAGATGAGAATCTTCTCATCTTTGACAGAGCTCCTCATCGTGTAACGTAAGTATTCCAAGAGGGAAGAAATTAATACTGGAGACTAAATAGGTGGAATGTGCTTAGTAAATGCTTGTGGATTGTTTCCTGAATAGAGAAAAACAGTGTAAAAAAGAGAAAGTAAACAAAAACACGGAGTAACGTGGGCGCATAGTTTACTAAGTATTGTAAAGTGCAATTAAGTAGCATCATATATATAGTCTTGAATTGCAGGTGTTACAACAGAATGTTTATGTGTCTCTTTTTAATCAAGAAAATACAAAGAAAGGAGAAGAATAGAGAACGTGGCTAAGGAAAATCAAAAGATCTGCTCTGTTGTTTTTGAAATGTCCCCTGAGATTCATTCACAAACAGGGCATGGTTTATGAGATTTGGCAATATTTAAATTTGTGCTTACTTAAATTTATCCTGTGAAAAATAGAGTAGAAATGTACCTAGTTTGGTTTGGCTCTTGCTTTCACCTAAAGGAGTTAAAGAGACCTAGTTTTCTTCACTGGATAATGTTATAAAATGGGGAGAATTTTTAGAAAATAAGAGGCAGACAAGTTTTTACTTTTCCAAATGAGAGTTTACTTGGGTAAATACCACCAGAATATTTATGTTGCAGGGTCATACACCTCCTCCACACTCTGAAAGCATACAAACGACATCGTTATTTGATGTTTATATATTTGATCTTAAGTCAGCATTAACATACCATGAAAGGAAGTCAGTCATTCACTTTCACTGGGCCAGAAGTAAATTCTTATGACTTTGTGGAAGACAAGGATGTTTTCAAATTTCTGTTTGTGTTCTTACATCCAAACATATTTTTTATCTCATTGAGCTCTTATTAGTGGCATTTATTAAAATTCTACAACTAAAATCTTCCCATAAACCTTATGGCAAAAGACCACCGAGCCTGTCGTCACCACCATTTTCAAAAGGTGTTTATGAAGCCTCAAGAGAAGTCCTTTTCCAGCCACCACTGCAGAAACAACTCCTGAGAGGAGTGAATTGTCTGATTCATCATCTTGGAAAGTGGTGGTGAGACTTTCTGGATGTAGATTTGAAGAGGGACCAGAATCTCTAAAACTTCACTGACACTTCCTCATTTCTTGACAAAAGCCTCTTCATTTTTCTCTAGAATATCAATTCAGCTCATGGGCATAGTTCTCTTTTATTTTTTTATAAGCACCCAATCTGCCTTGTTCTTCAAAAGCTAAGAGATCCCAGGTATGGGAAACTTGGACCAGGCCTCTCTGGTGGGCTTAGACAGAGTTCCCAGGTCCAACCATGTGATTACTAATTCCGGACTTTCATCTGCAGAAGGGCAAGAAACTATGTAAAACGTTCTGTGCCATAATAGTGTCAGCACCTTTTATTTTTTTAAACCGGAGCACTAAGATTTGCCTTCCGAAAAGAAAGAGCTAACTCAAGAATGTGCTTTTTAAATTTAAGAGATGATACTATCAGAAAATTATGTTATTTTGGAAAAGTAGAGATGAAAAACAAAAGAAAATGACTGAGAAAAGAATTACATTTGCTTTTTAAGAAAACTTCCATACAGGAAAAGAAATGAAAAACAAAAAATATGTCATTTGGGAGTTTAAAAACTTTGTGCTAAAGATTGCAAATTTCAGAACGTTATTGCTAGGAAAAACAACAGGAATTGGTATTCTTCTTTGTGGAAACTGCTTTGTTAACAATCTACAAACAGATCGCCTTTTTAAAAACACACACGCACCAAGCTAAAACTGCTTATTCAGTTGCTCACCAAAGGAATCATTCCTTGACTCTGTTTTTAGTTGGGTGTGGTGAGATAATTTTCTCCCTTGGCTGGAGGCTTGGGGAGGAGCCAAAGTGAACACCCATGTGAACACAAAACAATTAGGAAAGATTCATTCTGAATTAGTTGGTTCCCATGAATAGGCTGGGATTTATTAATCTGTCCTGACTGAAATTGCTTAAAATATGAACATTGGAGTTGGTAAGCAAGCAGGCAGGAGAGGAGGCTAAATCAGGGACAGCAAATGTCTAAGTGCTCTGAGAACATAAGGATAGCAATAAGAAACATAATTGGCTAATACCTTTATTACTTTTCTCATTTTGAAAGAATGAGAGAAACAATAGTGTGGTGTCTATCTTACAAACTTGGCTCTGTGAAAGCATAGATATAGTTCTAAAACATTAGGTCTATTCAGTATTACTAGATCTGTTCAAAGAGTTGATGATTCTATTTTTTCTAAGTAAAAAGACATTTCAGTTTTCAATTTAGACTGTACAAAGTCAAGTAAATAACACAAGGCATTTTGTTTGAAAAATTAAAAATAACTTATTTGAAGACATAACTTTTCTTTCCAACTTTAAAAGAGTTAAAGATTTCTGTAGAAACATTACACTACATACTTTCATTTATACAATACTTACTTAAAAGCTGAGACCAACACAAATTGTTCTAAATAAATAAGTGTCTAAAATAAGCATGGGCCATTTGTTTTCAAACTTGTGAGCAAGAGGTCAAAATGTACCCATCAACTTGTTGGTACAACTGCAAATAGCTTTGGGGAGGGAAAGGGCACAATTCAAGCATTGTTATTTAATTCACAGGTGCAATTAGTCACAAGCATTGGCAGCCATACTTAAAGTAGTAGTCCACCTAATAACAGCAGGGGTCAGTGCTGAAAAGTTGATCCGATTATAGTACAATTCTGAGAGTTATTTTTCTTGCAATACTCTTAACTTGCTTTGATTATGAAAATTGTGTGTGTGTAGATATTAAAAACAAAACCTCATAGAATTTTGCCCACTGGAGGAAATTTTACTGGCTCAAATTTGTTTTCAAAATTTTATATCTCTGAACTTTATACAAAGAAGTGTCATAGTTAGACATCCAGAATGACTTTATAGTGCTATAAAATAATATCTCATGAAAAAAAAAATCCACTGTATTCCATATTCAAAGTCTGGCAGATAAAGAAAAGGTTACTTTGAAAGGTTCTGATTAGATGCTACTGAACCCATTCAAAATCATTGTTGAGATAAAGAGCCTCTCCTGTTGTATCTAACAAGTGACATGTCATTTAAATAATCTCAGCTTCATTTTTCTTGGGTGAAAAATATTGAGATAGCCACCAAACAACACTCACTTATTTGACAGAAATACTGTGTTTATAATTTAGAGGACTTTTGAAATTCTTGGACTATATGATGCAAATGTAATATTAATTCACCTTAACATTCCACAACTTAACATAGCAGAGTTTTCAATTTAATATTTAGGTACAATCTTTATCATTTTACAATTCAAATAGATTTTTCTCCAGTTTTCCAAAAACCACGAAATAAATAAAGTTTACCATTTGTTGGAAAAAACCATAACATTAAATGTCATTTTTATTATCTTTTGATTTACGATGGTTTTGCAATTATAAAAGTATTGTTGTATTCTACCCTGCCTTATCTGAATGCTTTAAACTGTCTTATTGAGCCATTATATTTTATGTTTCAGGAGTTTTGTATCCCTTTATTTTGTTTTATTATTGCAGACATCTTCATGAATCTATCTTTTCCTGTTTAAATAAAATGGTTTCCTAAGAGTAATTTATTCTTGCTTTTCTTTTTTCAGCATGCATATTATACCTTATTAAAACTATTACTCAACTATAAGTATTTTGTGATTTGTTTCAAGCCTTCAATTAGTATATTAGCTTTCTGAAAGAAGGTGACGCATGTCACTGATATTTATGTTCTAGTCCACTAGCATAGGTGCTCAATTAAAAACTGTGAGGTAAATAAATGAGCAAATTTTTGGAAATGATATAACTATAATATGAATTTTTTCATGATTATTGAAACAGATTGTTTCCAAAAGCATTGTATAATTTGTAAAATTACTAACAATGTTTTGTTTGGCCAATTTTATCTCAACATAACTGGCATTATTGCTGAAAATATTATCTCAAGGTTGCTGTGATCTACATTTTACATTTTTAAAAGTACAGGCAAAGATAAATATTTTTCAACTACTATTAGGGTCCTAATTTTAAAATATCTTTACTTAGCCATTATTGTTTTATTTATTTATCTTATTTTATATCTGCTCAATATTTGTTATTCAAAGCATATTTTATATTCATTTTTTTCTCTTTAACCCTAAAGTAATATTTAGAGTCAACAATTTCTTTAAGGTTCTTAAGATATAAAAGCTATTATATGAAAATAACACTGTTGAGAACAATTTACAATTTGGCCTAGATTATATGCAAATAAATTTAATGCTTCTTTGGGAAAACCACTCACAGAATTTTGGAAGAAGTTATTTCAATCAGAGATTCCAACATGACAGTATAAAGTAAATTGTACAGAACGAGAAATTTTAAACCTTATACTGAGTTCCTATTCTTCAGTTACGCTGGCTACAAGTACTGCTTTCCCAAATATTCTCTGAACATCAGTCGTCACCCACTCACATGTTCGTGCATGTTCTTACCCCTCAGTGACATTGAACTGCAGCATATGGCCACAGGATGCCTATGATGCTTGATGTGCTGCAAATCTCTGTGTTCATTCAATATCATCTCACTCACAGACCTTTTTCTAGTCAATCAATCAGTTTACAGAAACAAAAAAGCACACTTCCTTCCCCCAAAAAGCTTAGAATCTGTATCATTACCTCTATGTGAATTCCATTTCTCTTTATTTTTTCTTTGATAGTACTACCTAATTTTAAAGATCTGGCCATTTCCATAAAGTTTCCAAGTCTCACAGTCTCAATTCAGCTCTTTCACTTATATCTTCTTGATAACTTTGTTTTTAGCCCTATTTTAAAGCACATATTCTAGTGTACCTTTTGTTATAGTCATAGGGTGGTGTAATGGTTTAAAGTGTACTCTTGAAATCAGACTTCCTGAATTTGAATCACATTTCAACATCATTGCCACTTTGGGTAAGTTTCTTTACATATCTGCGCCTCAGTTTCCTCATCTATAATAGGGGACAATAGTAGAGCCTACTAGTATATTTGCTGTAAGAATTAAATGAGATAAAACTTGTAAAATGACATAGTAAACACTTAAAGAATGTTATCTATTATTATCTTCTCCTTAGTTTGTAAATCACTGAAAAATGGACTCTATTTTATTCATCTTGCATCCCTGATAATTATCACAATTAATAGCATGTAGTAATAACTTGATGAACAACATTTTAATGTATAACAAGTTTTCTAATGATTCCTTTTATGGCTTTGAAAAAAACTATAGCATTTTGGATAAACCTATAAAAGAGCAGATAATAAGACTGGTTAAAAGCATAACTACTGGGAAGAAAATTGAAATTACTAGAAAAAGTATATATCCTTGAAACTGCAGGTTTGTTTGATGTAACGAATTGAAGAATTGGCCCCATGACTACTTTTCACAGTTTTTGTTAATGAGTAAAGTTGTTTGCTGGGTAAATTTTTTCAGTAATCAATTTATTTTCAATCACCAAAATCACATAGCAAAGTGGAATGTGAGACCCAAATATATCATTTACAACTGGAATTTTCAGGATTTGGTCTGAGATTCTTCAACCATTGCTAGAGTACAGCTCTAAAGTCATATGGTCATCAAGTAGAAAACTAACATAAAAATATGGAAAATGTCAAGAGTTATTAAAAATGTAGAGCAGTTGGAGCTCTCATACATTACAGTTGAAATATAAAGTGATAGAAACACTTTGGAAAATTATTTGGGACTATCTAGTAAAACATAGGAACATATACATAACGTATGGCTTAGCAATTCCACCTATACCTATCAGAAATGAATATATATGCACTGAAAGACACATATAAACATATACATAACAGGACTACTAATATTGTCCCCAAACTAGAAACTATTCAAATGTCCATCATTAAAGCAAACTAAATATGGCCTGAGAAGGACTCCATACTTCTGTATTTGAGTCTTCATGGATGAACAGTAACCTAACTTAGTAGACAAGATTGGTGGCTCACTTCTGTAATCCTAGCACTTTGGGAGGCCGAGGTGGGTGGATCACCTGAGGTCAGGAGTTCAAGACCAGCCTGGCCATCATGGTGAAACCCCATCTTTAAAAATAATAATAAATAAAAATAAATAAATAAAAAATAAAAAAATAAAATCTAACATAGGAGTATGTGCCTGTAACAATAGTTGAGTCTTGGCCAATCCCAGCAGCCATACTTCAACCACTCATACACTGCTGAGTGTTTGAACTGTTCTCAAATAAGGCAAAGGCCAACCTGTAACCAAGTCAGCTGTTTCTGTACCTCACTTTGGATTTCTGTACATCACTTCCCTTTTTTTGGTCTATAAATTTGTTTTGATCATGAGGCATCCCTGGATTCTCCCTGAATTTGCTGTGATTCTGAAAGCTGCTTGATTCACAAATTGTTCATTATTCAATCAAACTCCTTTACATTTAATTTGACTGAAGTTTTCATATTAACACCATCAATAGTAGGTTGAATAATACATTATAGCACATTCATATAATGGAATACTATAGAGCAATGAGAATAACCAACTCACAACAATCCAAAAATATGTGGATGAATCAGACTAAAGTACTATTGAGTGGAAGAAGTTAGTCACAAAAGATAACATATAGCATTATTTCATTTATTTAATGTGAACAAACTAAAAACAAAAAACAAAAAACAAAAACAGGCAAAACTTTGTTATCAGAATTCACGCCAGTGGTGAAATTCGAAGAATTTATGATGGCTGGCCCTCTGGTAATGTTCTAGATCATGATCAAGGAGCTGGTTACATGGGTCTAGTTATCTGATAAAAATTTATTGAGGTATATGCCCATAACAGATGCACTTTTCCACATTTTATGTTAATTTTAAAAGTAATTAAACCTCTATGAGTTGGACACAGCTTCTTATAAATTTGCTTTTATAAAAAACTTTTGAATCCCTTTAGAACTGACTAAAGAGGTCAGAAAAATACTCTGCAATATCCTTGTCCTAAGTTCAAGACTCTACTGTATCCAGAGGCATCGCATTCTCTCTTCTCTGTCTGGAATGGCAATTAATTCTAAGCCTGCCTTCCTGGAGTTTCAAGAAAAAATAAACAGTCCTTTCCCTAATGTTTAGTGTTCTAACAGTCACAGAACCCCGTCATATACTTCAGTGCTTCCCTGGCCTATTTCTTGCTGAGCTGGGGGATCTTTATGTCTATAAACTCCTCCCACACAACAAAGAGATTCAAGGAGGTCAGTACCCTGGGCTGCTTAAGGAAAAATTAGCAACAACTATTATCTACCAACTGTAGAAACAAAGAGTTTTCATTGCATTCGTGTATTCCCATTTCCTTGCGCTGGGTGTCTACAAAGGAGAGTCAATATTCTAACGGGGAGTTTTGCACTTTTGGTGTGACAATCCTGCTCTATCCATGGGCAAATGAGGTAGCTTGGGCTAGTTCTGCCCTGCCTCTCCATTCTCTGTTTGCTTTGGTAAAAACTGCATATGAACCTTTATTTTAAGGAGAATAATCAGGAAATGTGTAAGTGCATCTCAATTGCAAAGTATTTCAAATTTCCAGGAAGATGATACTGAATAATTATAGAAAGTCCTGACTGCTAACTTTTTTATTGTGTTACTTTAGTTAAACACCCGAAATGAGCTTGATGCTGTCCATGATTCACTTATTATCACACCCCATGAGATCAGGAAGAGTTTTAAAAAACAGTTGGTGTCATTTTTGCTTTCAATGATAATTAAATTATGTGTTTGTTGCCCTTTCATGTGAAAGTCAGCTTGCTGGCAAGAACTAGTGTTTTCACTTTACTTGGTTGATAGCAAAGCTCCAACTCCTCGCTCAACAGTCACTGATATTTCCTTTGTCTGTCTCAGGTGTCCATATCTCCTCCACTTGAAAGATGATCTCAGACCAGCTCTCCTTTTTATTCATGACAACATTTTACTGCTTCTTCCTCCATGTTACTTTCCAATTTATTTCCTCCTTACCATTTCAGTCAACAAGAATTTTTCCCCAGGTCTCTTGATCATCTCTCTCTCTCTTATTTGCTCTCTGTCTCATTTCAAACATTATCTTTCATAATAATAATCAGATGATCTGATTATCTTTTTATCCTATTGGCCATATCCCTTAATTTTATTCTGATGCAATTCTTCTTATTATTATTACTTGAGATGGAGTCTCACTCTGTCGCCCAAGCCGGAGTGCAGTGGTGCTATCTTGGCTTGTGCAACCTCAGCCTCTTGGGTTCAAGCGATTCTCCTGCCTCAGCCTCTTGAGTAGCTGGGACTACAGGCGTGTGCACCACACCTGGCTAAATTTTTGTATTTTTAGTAGAGATGTGGTTTCGCTGTGTTGGCCAGGATGGTCTTGATTTCCTGACCTCGTGATCTGCCTGCCTCGTCCTCCCAAAGTACTGGAATTACAGGCGTGAGTCACCACACCCAGCCTGATACAATTACTGATTACTTATATGAACCCTTCCATTGCTTCTTGCATTTCTACTTTCATTTCTCTCTTATATCTTTTACATTCCCACACTAGTCAGTCATGCCTATTTTCTCCTATTTTTACTTTTCTCTCTTCTATCACTCATACTTAAGTTACCCCATATCCAGTTTAAAATAGCTTTCTCATTACTTTTCTTAAATCTTCTCTTCTATAAGCTCTATTTGGCAAAATATAGAATAAAAGATCCCAGTTTTTCTTTCTACGTGCCCACATCTGAATCCGTGATATGCTTGCGCAGTTGTACTACTTAGTCTATAACATTAGTTGAGGAATTTAAGACATATCTTTTATACAATTTTAATTTACTAATCCCAAATATATATTAAAAATTTATTGGATGAATATGTTGAGAATTTTGGGTTTTAAATTTCAGTAAACCTCACAGAATTTTTCTGGTCTTCATTTTCTATTTTTCCTGTACTCAGTAACATCTGGCTGAATAATGACTTCAGCCATTGCCTGTCCTCCCAGTGTCTATGTTGTGGCTACTTCTGTGACTTCACCATCCTGGTGTTTTTCTTCAACCTCTGGGAAATACCCCAGGAAAGTCCCTTAATATTCAGTAGGTTCACAGAGTCAGAAACTGCAGAGAGAAGGACAGATGTGAAAAAAGAAAGAAAAAAAAATGGAAGAAAATAGTGACATGCAGGAGAGTACAGGAAAGAGAAGGAAAGAAATAGAAGGAAACATGAAAATGCAACAGGAATAGAGACAAAAATTCTGGTTGGGAAAAGTCTGAAGAAAAAATAATGGTGAGATTACAGCTGTTGTCTTCCAGGGACTTTATCTTTGCTTAACTGTGGGTTAGCTGGCTTGCAAGTTACCATCTGCAAAGAAGCAACATGTCTCTGAACCTATGAAATAAAAGGTTTCATTATTTTTCTGAGAAACATTTGATTATATAGCAATCTAATTTAGTATATGCATGATGATGAATGATCACTAAAATCTAAACTGACAAACACTGTAGAATTTAGATGTTTATCTTCATTTTTAGATATGGAATAACACAGTAGTAATAAAAATCAACCAATAATTTATTATGATGGAGGAAACACATCTCATTTTAAAGGAAAAATACCTAGGTACAAAATAACTCTGTTGACCAATGATACAACTATTTCTTGGAGTCCCTGATCACAAAGTACAGATCTGGAAACTTGGCTTTTAAAAATAGTGATAACAGCCACAACCATCAGTATGGGGCATTATAGTTTCAAAAGTAAATCAAACTATATTTCATGGTCAGATAAGTTTATGAGTTTTTATTTCAGAGTAACTGTGAAGTGAATTGAATAAATACTTTAAAACTCAATGTTTAAGATTTATTTCCCAATTGATGGGGCCAATCTTAGCTTCAAAAATCATAGTCATAGCATTTGTTATCATTATTTTTCTCATATTTCAAGAAATACGTAGAAAGAATTGGCATTAAAATTATTTTTGTCTAAAGTATGACTCAAAGTAGAAGTTAGAACATTAAAATATATACCTGCCACTTTCCCACTTAGATAACATTTCAGCAAAGAACAATTAATGTAATCAATCAGAGCATCAACAGAAATCTTCACAGATTTCACAAAAACCTTGAAAAAATTTCAGAGTTTAACTTACGTATTCCAAAGTATAGACTGTATTTTATAAATCTTCAAGAAATTATGTCATAATGAGTACTATTACATTGTTTTCATAATTAATAATTAGTATTGTGGTTAGTCACTTTTATTAGAAAATGTAATATTACTCCGTAAATAAAAACAGCCCGTGCAAAGGTTGGGGACAGATTTGCTTAGGATGCTGCCACCTTCAGGAAATTTTACCTTATGATAATTTGTATCTATGATATTAAGGAAGACATTTCTGTTTAGGGGGTATTGAAAATTCTTTGTGCTCAGATTATAATTTTTTTTTTTACCTGATAAGAGAGAATTGAAAAGTACTGTTAATATTTAAAAATTCTATTTTGGAACACATTTGAAATGGGCTTTGTTATTCCATTAAAAAACAGTTTTCATTAAAAAAGATATAATGCAAATATTATGTACTTTTAAATATTATCCCTGAATTAGCAAAATATATTCACCACTACATGTGATCAATAATTAAATAATATTCCTGCTTAAAAGGGATTCAGTAATAAAGTAGTTTACTTGTAATTTTTATGCTTTTAATTATGTAGCAATTCATATAGTTATGCTTAATTAATTCCATAAGATGTGATCAAGAAAATTATGCTTTTATTTTAGAAATAATTTAACTTAATACTGCATTAAAATAGTACTGTCGAAAGTCATAGCTCATCAGATATGTAAATTTGTCTAAAACTAAGGATTTAAAAAGAGTTTGGGAATTGACAATAAACTCCTCAGTTTCCTCAATTCTCTTCATGCCCTGAACACTAATATCATGGAAAAATAATAATTAAAGAGTATTTCTTTACATATCTTACTATGTATAGTCACATTTTTATTTATGTTTCCATGGAAGTAACATTATTCCAAAACACACATACCTATACAAAAAGTATTAGCTCATTAGAGTCCTTTTATCTTTCACAAAAGGAACGTTTATTTTAACCACTGCAATTACGTAATAATTACATAAAGTTAATTATTTCTTTCTACTCCCCATCAAAATCCCCCTCACATCTCTTTTAAGCATCTTTTTGTGGAGTGACTTTATCTGCACATCATCTCATCAATGAAAAAGTTTGAACTCTTTATATTTGTCAATTTGAGGTATAAATGCTTTGCATTATTTGTGGTTGAAATGTTAATTTCTCTGATTTTAATGAAGTTGAGGCTATAAAAATATTTTATTGATCATTTGCATTTTCCTTTCAGTGAGCACCTCAAATTGTAGGAGCTCTGTGACTGTCCACTTAGAAACAGTGATTGTAATTTTGAGTAGGAACCTTTTCCTTCTCTGAGGCCAACTGTGCACCTTTGTGAAATTGTGGAAGTACTTTTCCATGTTGTTGCTATGATGTTTATATGAAAATCACACATGGACGTGACTGTTCTAGGAGGTCAATACTTGCTAAACAAACGTATAAAAAATTTTTACATCAGTTTTTATGATCTCATTAATTAGAATTTAGTCCCTCCATCACATTGCTCTTACACGGTTTGAGGATCTATTTCATTGCAGTTGAGACACTTAAAAACATTTACTTATAAATAACAGTTTACCCCTGCACTTGGAGGATGATCACAAAGGAAATGGAGAATACTGACTTATATTTACCAAGGCAGCAAAGAAGATGGTGCCCAGGCCAGGAAGTGAGCTCTTGATTGAATCTTGGTTTCTTTAACTTACTTATTGTGTAATCTTGGGGTAGTAATCCCTAAACTCTTAAAACCTTGATTTCTCATATATAAAATAAGGAAAATAATACTGGCTTCAGTTTTTATTGAGGTTAAATGAGATGAGGAATGTGAAATCTTTAGCATACTGTCTACCACACAGAAAACACAAGAAAGGTGTCTATGGTTACCTATATTCATTTATCTAGTTATAGAAAATAAATTGTCTGGTAACCTTGTTTTGTACACAGTCTTCAGCCAACATTTACATTTTACTTAACTTGATTACATCTATTTAAGACTTCCCCTTGTTTGATTCAGCCAGTTATTTATTTATTTATTGAGAGGGAGTCTTGCTCTGTCACCAGGCTGGAGTGTAGTGGCACAATCTTGACTCACTGCAACCTCTACCTCCCGGGTTCAAGCGATTCTCCTGCCTCAGCCTCCCAAGTAGCTAGGATTACAGGTGTGCACCACCATGCCCAGCTAATTTTTGTAATTTTAGTAGAGAGACGGTTTTACCATGTTGGCCAGGAGACTCGGCCAGTTGTTTTTTTAAGTGTTAATACTTTCTAAAGACAGAATATGTGCACATGCACATACACACAGATGCATCCCAAGTGTGTAGAGGTTATTCAATTTTTTAAGATAATCTAAATGTTTCCATTTTATTCTTTACTCATAAAATCATCTTTTTTTAAAAAGCAGAGAATAGAAGCACAAAGTCCCATTTCCAGTGGTTCATACTCTATGAAATACTTTTCAATAAAGATACATATATATACATCCTTATTTCTATGTGAATGTGATTTTATAATATTACATAATATAATCTTTTAATTTACATTATTTATATACTATATAATAAATATATAGTATATATTATATGTTACATATGTGATATACTATATAATACAATATATTATATATCATATATGCAATATTTTAAAAATTCCTCAAAGGAAAGACAAAATGATAAATGTAAGAGCTAATATCTTTTTCTATGCATTGCCTAGTCCTTTCTTTTAAGAAAAAAAAAATCTTGGCCGGGCGCAGTGGCTCATTCACTCCTGTAATCCCCAAACTGTGGGAGGCCGAGGCGTGTAGATTGCTGGATTCCAGGAGTTCCAGACCAGCCTGGGCAACATGGTAAAATGGTCTCTACTAAAAATACAAAAATAAGCAAGACGTGTTGGTGCATGCCAGTAATCTCTGCTACTTGAGAGGCTGAGGCACAAGAATTGCTTGAACCCAGGAGGTAGAGGTTGTAGTAAGCCCAGATTGTACCACTGCACTCCAGCCTGAGTGACAGAGCTAGACATCATCTCAAAAACAGCAACACACAAAAAATGTAATTGTCTGCTAGGTATTAGGGATACGTTGGGTCTTTTTTCACCTTATTAATCATGTTTGTTTTGGACTTATGTTTCTATGTGTGACTCGGTGTATATTTAAGAACACTTTCATTTCAGCAAATAATTTATTATTGGATCAACCATAAAGTTATTCCAAACACATAGTGAGATATAATTAATTATTGTATAGTGACCTTGTATCCCTTGACCTTGCTAAATATCTCAATATTTATAGGCATTTTATTCCAAATGCTTTTAGACTTTTAAATATATAATCAAGCTATCTTTGAAGCAAGGTCATTTTACCTTGTTTTTTCCATACTTAGGTCTTGTGTTTATCTCAAAAACGTTATGTTAATTTCAAAAGAAAACAGGCACAAAAGAGTATAGAGTATAATTTCAGTTATATTAACTTCATTTAAAAATCATGCAAAACTAACTGAGAAAAGAACTTATCTCTGAGACAGGGGAGGGCCATTGAGTGGAACGAGGCCTGGAGGAGTTCTCCTGTGTGATCGATGTGTTCTATATCTTCACCTGGATATTTGTCACCTAGGAATATACATACGTCAAAATTCACTGAGCTGTACAATTAAGATTTGTGCGTTTTCCTCTAGTTAATTTGCATCATTTTTTCTTTCTTATTCATTTTTTTTGATATGGAGAGGTAATGGAGTAGTAAACGTGGTGTCAGAGTCCTCGGCTTGGTTCTAGTTGGTTCAGGGCTCCATCCTTAACTGATAGCAGCTAGGGATAGCAGCCCAAAATCTAAACCACAAAGCTCCCTGACGGATGCTACAGTCAAAGATTTACATCGAGATTTTACGTGATTAAAAATCCAGTCACTAGCTGAGGAAGGGGAAATGATCACCTCTACTGGAATAATTGGGTTTCGATTCTTTTGATTAGAAATCTTGCCCAACATCAGGGTGTTGTGAATAAAAGATACGATTAATGCTTTCAAAATTTAAGACATTATATATTGATATAAAACAGCTTTTTAAACCTAATTTATATTAATAGGAGTTTCGTCCGATGTATCCTTACTTTACAACTGTAATACGACTTGCAGACGGTTGCCATGTCCACTTGTAATTAAGTTAAATCAGCTGAAACATTATAAAATAATGTATGTTTATAAATATAAAATATCTATATGCATTTGAATAAAATGTGTACTCAATACAGCTCAATGTGCAAATTATTTTCTCAGAGGAGGCAAAGCATGCCGAATAAGTAAAAGAAGCATGAGCTGCTTTAGTTAAACATTAAGTTGAGTAGGAGGAACTAGACCCTGATAAGAGAAGAATGTGGCTCTGTAGCTGGGTGAGAAATATTAAGGAGGTATGGTTTTCTTTGTAAATAGCAACCGTGATGAGACACAGAAAAACAGAGATATATGCTGTAAGACACAATGCCAGACATTATTTGCTTCAATCTTCTCTTTTTATTTTGTTTACATTCAAATTTCCAAAAACACCAATTTTAAAAATAATTAAACGAACAGGCATATTCAGTCTTTTAAAGTGTGATAGATAAGGTTTTAAAAGTTATTGCGAAAGTATTTGTTGGGTACATGGATGTATATTTGAGTTAAGAATGACTCACTGTCCTCTTTCTTTACCCCAATAGACAGTCCATATCATAATGGGGCGTGCCCTCTCATCCTCCTGGCTCTGGGCATGTGGAACCATCCCTTCTATTGGTCATTCAAAATTGTCTCAAGGACTCATATTGAAACCTGAAACCACAGGGTCTCTGAAAGCCTGGGAAATCCTCAGATGCCTTGGAAAATTCCCCGCCTTGTCAGAGGAATCTCTTAAAGGTGATGGGCCGCTTTGAGCCTTGTTGTTTCTCAGTTTGCAGAATCCATTTAACAGGGAGCTGGAGAGGGCAGGAGTCTGAGCACAAATCTTTAGAATCTGTGGTTTGGGAACAGTATGTGGTTATGCTGTACTTTGTCAAGAATTTGGGGCTTCTGGGTTCAGCAAACATGCTCAAAGTGTGGCTTAGGGTGTATTGGAGCAAATATTTGGAGATTCCTTATTTTGTTCTAGAAATTGCCCTGGAATTTGGGGAATGCAGTTCAAAAGACCCAGTAAACCTGCTTGGACTCCTGAATAACCAGCCTGGACTGAAATTGGGATCTGCCAACTGCTGATCCATAATCATAAAAAGAAAGTTTTAAAATGTTAAAGTGACAAGGTGTATGAGAAAAAGTAGCAGTCTTATGTCCTACCTATCCCTGATTCCTGCATACCAGAGGCAACCGCTTTCAATTCTGATCTTCTGAGATTTCTTTCACATTGTTACATGTACTTATGTTGACTCCTCTTCAGTTCAAAATTTGAGGTGTAATCTATTAAATTCCTTCTACAGAAAATGAGACCATCATTTAGCTGTCTTCAAAACCAACAAGTGGCAAAATTTATTTCACACGGACATTTCTCTTTCAACTCATCATCCTAATTCAGTTATTTTATGATTTTTGGTAAGATGAAAATTCAGTGCTTATATTATTCTGACTTCATATGCATTGTTTACAGCTGAACCATGTATCAACTACCATTAAATATCCTTTTTGTGTAATTTTTCATTTCTCTTGGAGTTAGTTAACAATTGATGCTTACGTTTCCATGTATTTTTCATTAAGTCATCCTCAACATTTGTTGAACTCTGAAAGCTTAGGTAATCATTCACTCAGTTTTTAAAATTTGTCAGTTTGCTTGATTTACATTTTAGGTTTCCCTCCTGGAGTGTTCTATCTGGGCTGCAGTTTGGGCTGCTTCCTCTCCTTATCAGATTTGTCTTAGGGCTTCCCCTCATTCTTTTCCTTAGACTTTTCTTTTTCTTTTCTATTTTTTTTTTTTTTTTTTTTAGACAGAATCTTGCTCTGTCACCCAGACTGCAGTGTTGTGATGTGATCTCGGCTCACTGAAACCTTCACCTGCTGGGTTCAAGGGATTCTCCTGCCTCAGGTGCATGCCACCACACCTGCTAATTTTTTTTCTTTTTCTTTTTCTTTTTTTTTTTTTTTGTATTTTTAGTAGAGACGGGGTTTCACCATGTTGGCTAGGCTGGTCTTGAACTCCTGACCTCAAATGATCAACTCACCTCAGTCTCCCAACGTGCTGGAATTACAGGGTTGAGCCACTGTGCCCGCCTCTCATATGTAGACTTTTCTGTGGCTCTCCCCTTTATTGGCTCTCTTGCTTCCCAGGTCTCGTGATTTCTGTTTTCTTTCCTTATTTGCTTGTTGTGAGAGAGCCACTTCCGAGAACAGGTGCACTAGAAGTAATCATTTTGAGACTTGACATACACTAAGATAATTTTATTTACTCACATGCTTCATTGATTGTATGATAGATATCAGAGTCTAAGCTAGAAATTAATTTCCCTCAGAATTTTAAATATATTGCCCCATTATCTTTTAACTTTTAAGACTGTGTTGTTTACCATTATTCTAAGTGAAGTAACTCAGGAATGGAAAATCAGATATCGTGTATTCTTACTTATCAGTGGGAGCTAAGCTGTGAAGATGCAAAGGCATAAGAATGATATAATGAACTTTGGGGTTTTTGGGGAAAGGGTGAGAGGGGGTGAAGGATAAAAGACAATACATTGGGTACAGTGTACACTGCTCAGGAGATGAGTACACCACAGTCTCAGAAATTACCACTAAAAAACTTAGTCGTGTAACCAGACACCACATGTTCCACCAAAACTATTGAAATTAAAGTTAAAAAAAAAGATTTCTTTAGTCTTAAAAAATATTAAATAAATATATTAAAAAAGAAAATTGTGTCATTTAGTGACATTTTGCCAAAGAGAATACATACTTGTGTTCAAACTCCAATATTTAACTTTTTCTCTTTTTTTTTTTGAGACAGAGTTTCAGTTGTGTTGCCCAGGCTGGAGTGCAATGGCTCAATCTTGGCTCACTGCAACCTCTGCCTCATGAGTTCCAGCGATTCTCCTGCCTCATCCTCCTGAGTAGCTGGCATTACAGGCATGTACCACCACGCCTGGCTAATTTTGTGTCTTTAGTAGAGAATGGGTTTCTCCATGTTGGTCAGGCTGGTCTGGAACTCCCGACCTCAAGCAATCTGCCCGCCTCAGCCTCCGAAAGTGCTGTGATTACAGGCACGAGTCAACACGCCAGGCCTATGTAAACTTTTTAATTCTACTACCTTGATTTCTTGTTCCCTCAAATACTTTGTACCTACTTGAGCATGCTTGATTGCTTGTTAAGGCCAGGAGGTAATACGCTGATTTGTGCCTCAGTGAGCATGAAGCACACTATTATTAACATGAATAATAATTTTGTTATTTAAAAACAATTTTTTTTTTGAGATGGAATCTCCCTTTGTTGCCCAGGTAGGAGTTCAGTGGCATGATCTTGGCTCATTGCAACCTCCATCTCCTGGGTTCGAGTGATTCTCCTGCCTCAGCCTCCCAAAGAGCTGGGATTACAGGCACACACCACCATGCCCAGCAAAGTTTTGAATTTTTAGTGGAGATGGGGTTTTGCCGTGTTGGCCAAACTGGTCTTGAACTCCTGACCTCAGGTGATGTGCCTGCCTTGGCCTCCCAAAGTGCTGAGATTACAGGCATGAGCCACCGTGCCCAGCCTAAAAACAAATTTTAATATTAGAGCATTATTGCACAACTGAAAATGGGTCAAGAGAGTTCCAGAAAATATACAGAGAACTCTAGAGTTACCAAAATACTTTACAGCTGTTCTGTTTGAGTAGTTACTTAGTTTTTGTGCTTCTTAATTTTAATATGATGGCCTAAAAATTATATGAGAAGTTCTTTAGTTCTGAACATATGTTATTGAAACTTCCTGAAAGTAAAATTCCTGAAAGACTAGTGATAAACTTATTTGTTGTAGAAAAAGTTATATTGTAAAATCCTTAATTATACTCCACCTTTGAAACATAATTTTCAATAATACATTTTCATCGTTTAAAACACATCTTTTAAGCTTATTCGTGTACCTTACAATTGTTTACACATGCAATTGATTTAAATCCCCTAAGTATCAGAATGAACCTAAAGATACACAGCTTTTGGCAAGCCTGGTAATTTCTATCTGTATCTCAAATATAGTACATATATGAAACTAGGCTTCTTTCACTTAGTTTTAAACAATGATGAAATTAGATGAGACAAGACAGAAAAAATTACATTTGTAAGGAATTCTTTGTGAAAAGGAATTTGAGTGTGAAAGGAAAACGACAGAGACACCACAAGTTGAATATACCCCAAATCAAACATAAATGATGGTAACAAGATTAAAACAATTGTTAATGTACAAGGGTAAAGAGAAAGAGAAAGAGAAAGAGAAAGAGAAAGAGAAAGCAGGCAGTTGTAATGATGTTTTGGAAGTTAGAAATCAGATGGACAAGTGGAATTTGAATTAGTAGATGATTGAGAGTTGAAACCAAAAGTAGATGTATTCACATCTGAAAACCTAAAAGGCCTCAAAGATTGGAGACTGATATAGAGGGAGAGGAAGATAAGGTTGAGAGTCAATTATTGCAATAATTAGTAACCTAACTTCCAAATTGTGCACAGCTGATGGATGTCCCCCCTTTCCCCAAGATTAGAAGGTTACTCTCTGGAGAGTAATTGAGTATATCTCAGTTAGAAATACTCCGAGCTTGCAATCATCTCCATGGTGAAATGGGTTAAATAAATATACGTATTTTGAATGGTAAGATCCTGACTACTTTGCTTCATTAGCTCAGAGATGTTGACTGCCAGGATTATTTATCCAAGGCAAGGAATGAAAGATTCTATTGTAGGAAAAAGTCTGGGGTACTCAAATGTAATATCCTAGCTAGATTGCCCAATAACAAAGTCCACAAGCTGACACTTCCTGTTTATGCACACTGCACTTCTATTCAGCTTTTTCCTTGCTTCATTCTTAAATATGAATGGCATCAAACTTCTCAGCAACTCTGAAAACTAGAAACAAAAGATGTCTTTGAAATACTTAGAGAAAATGACTACCAACCTGAAATACTATTCCTAGACAAACTATCATCAGTTTATTATAGATGATAAAGGACAGAATACAGACATCTTCAGATATTCAGTGTCTTCAATTTTTTCTCTTGTGTGCCCTTTTGTAGTAAGCTAGCAGAAGATGTTATTCATCAAGATGAGAAATAATCTTTAAAAAGAGGATGACATGGGATCAAAAATCAGGAGTTCCAACACAAGAGAGAAGAAAATAATCAGGATGCTACTTAAAGGAAGATCAAGGATGAGAACCAGCATAGAGAATAACCATTCAGATCAGCCGACAAAGGACTATAGAAAATTTGTACCCCACCAAAAAATAGTAGACTACTGAGATATTTGAATGATGTGCATTTCTTCTGGAGATTTCAGGAGTGATAGTATATACAAAGCTAAGCAAACAAGCAAGCAGAGAAAGGCACGCAGCGTCCAGCTGCACAAACTTCAAACTCAGCATACATTAAGAGCATGTGTTAGTGTTGGTTGTGTATATCTAATGGAAAATTTGGCTAAAATAGAATATTTCAAAATTGGAAATTATTCATATGAGCTTAAAAGTATTGTCAAGCTTTAAAGGAAGCAGTTCATGGTCCTCCTTCATTCAAGAAGTTTCTTTGTGCTCTCTTTGCCTGAAATGCTCTTCCTCAAGATGTTTGGCAGCCCTTGAAACATTTGGCATATGGTGAGTGCTTAGTAAAGACTGTGGATTGAGTGAACCCAATGGGTAATGAGCTTCATGGGAGCAGAGACTGTCTTGTTCACTATTGTATCTTCAACACCTCTTCAAGTGTCTATAGGTATAGGTACCAGGTATAGGTATTCCAAAAACACACGTTGTTTGAATGAATAAATGAGTGAAATCAAAGATGATGTTTCTCTTAAAATTTTTAATGAAAATATTTTGCAACACTTGGGGTCTTCATACAGTTAAAGAAAAGTCATTTTTTTTTTCCAGTGGAGTTCAGGACGAGTGATAAAATAAATTCTTCTCTCCTCCATGGTGGATCTTAGAATCTGAGCTGAAAGCTCTGAAGGTGTGTAGTGTGTTCTCTCACATCTCAGTGAGCAAATCCAAATAAACATGATCATTAACATGGTTAAAAGGTTATGAGTATACCCCAGGGTCAATGCCAATTCATAATCCCTATGGAGTTCTTTTCATGATGCGTACCCTACTTCTCTCTCTTCTCTGTATTTGGAGATATTTGTAGTTTATAAAAATGTGGGAAAAGGAGGCAAATAATTTTGTACATTGTCTATGAATAACAGCTAGGATTCCACTGATTTTTCTTAAAACATTATGCGAAGAAGTGAATAGTCAAAGAAATGGATCATCCCCTGAAAGTGTAATTAGCAAGCTCTGGAGGACATCTGTAAAATGGTGACTCTGAAGGGGACGTAGGGATGGTGGTGTTGGTATTGCCATTCTCACTTCTCTGTCCGTCACTGTTCCATAGTAAATTAGATATATACTTCTATTGGGTGAACATTTCCATTGGGCTTTTGACTAAAATCCATTTATGTGACAATCATAAAGAGCAAAAAAGAAACCAAAATCAAAATTTAAGACAAGACAGACTGATACTGACGAAATAATACTCCATTGCTCATTCTAATATTTTCAAGAGCCAAGGGTGTGTTCTGCAAGTTCCACTTTTAATCAGCAGTACTGGCAAAACAAGGGATGTCATTGCCCTTAGGCTGAAGGCAAGCTCTAACCTGCCATCTCTGTGAGCCTTAACTATATAGTCCAACTCTCTGATTCAAATAAACTATGATGAGTGAGACTTCTCTGAAATACAAGGAATTCTCAGTCTGTATGAATGTATATATTCTCAAGAATTTAGTGAGTGAGAGAGAGAAAGAAAGAGAGAGAGGAGAGGAGAGAGATAGAGAGAGAGAGAAGTGAAAATAATTGAAAAATTCCAGACTAATTTATTTTACACACATATGTCTTCATTTACATACAAATATTTACTATTCTGGATTGCTAATAATAGTGACAAAGCCTTTAGACAGACTAATAAAGGTGATTTACACATCTTAAATGATGTTTCTGTTTTGTTATTTTGATGCCACTCCTGGGGTCTGACCTTAGCCAGGATACAGGGAGCATGGGAAAGCTAGGGTGGCTGTGCTGCAGCAGCTCAAATGTAGTCAGCTGGAGGATGCTCGTGTGTTTGGTTTCAAGATTTTTTTCTCTATCAGAAATTTCCTTCTTCATTTCTTTGAGTATTTTAATCACGTTTATTTTAAAAATCATTTTCAGATTTCTCTGACATGTTCATTTTATCTGAAACAATTTACTTTCTGATTGTTGATTTTGTTGATTTTCTTTCTTCCTGCCATCTTTTTGGAATTTTGATTTATAAGCTCATTTTAATGCTTATTTATTCTCTTCCTCTCTCTTCTTATTCATCCTTCTCTGTCTTCTACAGTTTTAGGATGACTTGGAGAACTTCAAGCCCAAAGTAGATCTTATATTCCTGGTTTACAGCTCCTCTGCTGTTACTGTCAACATGCTGACCCAGCTACTAAGCTAGGAGATGCAGAGTTAGTTCCTGACTGCAAAGTGTGTCTGCTCTCTCTGCCTTCCCTAGTGACTTTGCATAGGCCTTTGCCATAAGCAAGAGTTAGTTTGAGCTTTTTAAATCTCATTTAAAAGGTGGTGGGTGTTTCCACTGTAGCGTCCCTAATTGCAGCTTTAAGCAATTAGCTAGGCTGTAGTACTCTACCTCATGTGGGACCCTTCTAGAAGCAAGAGTTATTTATCTGTTATTTTAGTGTTTATCTTTGAATTTTAATGTGTGTGTGGGTGTGTGTCTATCTTTTTTGTAAGCAAGTCTAGAGTTATCTTGTGTTTTTCTGTCTTTCTCCAAAATAAAGCAAGGACTTTACTATACCTTAGCTATCCATAAACAATGTTCTCCTTTCTGGCCACAACGATATTTACATATATTTTAAAGCATGTTAATCATGTATTTTATATTCCTTTTTAAAAAATATACTTTATCTATATATGTTAGGAACATGGCAGGGATAGATGACAGTGTTAAAACCTGTACTTATATTCTTTATATCACTATCCTAATGGTGCTCTAATCCTCTATAATTGTAATGCTGTTGCAGAGTGAAAGAGTATAATACTGTTGTTACATTTCTACTGGTCTGGCTTAGAGATTGTCACAAGATTTTAGCATTTCAAGTCAAATGGAATGGGCTGTAAAAGAAAAAGATTTATTTTAAAAATAGTGTTAATACCATAGAATTATTAAAAGAAATATTCAAAAGAAAAGCTTTCATATTATACATTGCTGCCATATCTCAAAATATTTCAAGACTTCCCTGGAATTACTTTCAAAGCCTTCAGCAGAGTTTCTGGAGACATATCTTTGTCCTCTATGATGGATTTGACTTTTAACAAAGACCGGAAGTCACTCAGAAACAAGTTGCTGAATTCATCTTTTATTTAAGCTGGGTAATGCATTATAGATCATAAGCAAACATTTTAGAATCAAAATTATAGAGCAGTGAGTTTCTTTTTGTGGCTTTTAAGCTGGGTCTACAAATAGTTCCAAAAGAAGAATTTTGAAATGTTCTATTATTCCAGCTTTCCAAAGCAGTTACAATGAGGCAAATGCTCATTTAAATAGTAGATCATGGTATATTTGTGGAAAAAATCCATAAAATTACCTTATAGTTGTAGCTTAAGAAATGGAAAGAAACCTACAAGTCAGGATGCTTGGGCTCAAATCTCTAGATCTCCCATGAAGCAACTCTGGTACTTGAACAAACAGCTTCACTGGCCTGGCCTCCGTGTCTTCTGCTGTCAGATGGTGGCTGGTGGTACACAGTCAGGATATGGGTTGAGAAAAGAAATCTAAAATTTACTCTAGTGATATAGGTGTGACATTTATGTTCTTTAATCTTTCTCAAGACAGTTTCTGTCATTCTTTAACCTTTACTCTTATACACTGAAAAAGTAGGATTTTATAGCTATTATAACATTTTATTGTTTTATATTCAATTTCATTTTCCCAAACCTTGAATTATTTGTAGTTATCTGTGTTCTTTAGAATTTCTTCAATTCATTTTAAAGTCCAACCAACCAAACTGGATGCTAAGAACCTAACTGACAATATAGCAGAGATTTACCTCCAGGCTTTTGTTTGGCATTTAAAAAGATTTTCCAGAGTCTTGGCTTGCTCACAACACTATTTTGCTGAATCATTCAGCATGTGGAAAACTGGGACACTCTTTCTTCTCATCTCCTCTATCAACTCCCAGGCTTTTAAATCCAACATTTAGAGCTACATCATTACAACTCTCCGGAAATGTAGTATATTTTCTTTGATTTGTATTCCAGAAACTGGTTTCTCTAAAATAAAAAATAGAATACTACGTATCACAATAGGAAAAAAAAAACAAAATGTAACTATAAATATTCCTTGTTTTTTTGCTTTTTCTCGATTCCAATAATAAGCGTAGCAATACCTTTAAAGACAGATTCAGTGCAGGAATTAATAGGATGCAGTGAAATGTCTATATCTAATGAGCATAGTAGAATATGGAACAGATAATTATAAATCAGCATAGGAAAGCTAAGTTAGTAAAAAGTTAATAATAAGGATGATTAAATTTTAGATTTTAGGAAAGTTGGAAGTGTCATCTCAAAATTCTGATGAAAAACGTATTTTCTTTGATTAATGTATGTGGGATTTTATTTAGTCTAGGTAATGATATTAATGATTAATACAAACAGATGTTTACTTTGTGATTTTTTGGTGGTTCCATTTTTTATGGTATTTCTATTTTAAAAATCTCTTGTGAGAAAAATAAGGCAAAACAAAGTTCTGGGACTTGAGTGACCTTAGTTTTACTTTATTGATGAGACCTCCTTCATTTCTGAGATTATAGCTCTTCAAGTTTCCTGCTGCTGGCTGTTGCAACAGACCACCAAAGCTGACAGAAACCATCCTGGGACTTCATGTGAGTCTATAACTTGAAGTCTCACACGAAGGTGAACGAACAGGAATAGAGAAGACTATGATATTTCTGTATTTTTGAAGGCATTAAAGACAAACGTCTTAGATTTCCTTCCAGCTGGTGAAAACAAGGGAACAATATTTTTGTTAATATTTATAAACTGTAGAATTTCCTATCAAGGCAGAATTCTAATTTTGACCAGTTGACCCCCTAAGCTTTTAAAAAAATTTTTACACATCGCCTGGGATCCATCATTTTAAAATATCCTGATGTTATATCCGGAACCCCATCTGTACATTTTTCCGTTTCAATTATAACTAATCTGGCCTTATTTGGGAGAAAATGAAGGAAGGGCTTTTAAGTAACTTTTGCTGTTTATTTGGTGTTTGTCTTGTGCTCAGGCAGAAAAATGTTGGACTTCTGCTTTGTTACCATCATAAAGCAATTTGATTATTTTATTATTATTATTATTGCTTTCTCTCTTCCTGGAACCACTCCCTCAATGCCACTCCACACATTTCACTCCAAAGCCCATTGCCGTGATGGTACCCACTATGTAAATAACACTCATGATGAAAATTTCCTAGTACCATCTGAATTCTTTTTTTGCACTAAATAACAGATATAGCTCACCAAACACCATCTATAATAAGATCAGTGGAAGAGGAAACAATTTTTACTTCATCATTGGATTCTTCAGTATGATGAATGATGATTTCCTAAGGTGATATTAATCTGTATCTTAACGTATTTCTGGGCTCATCATCACTGATGAAAAGGAATCATCCTAACAATATTGATAGTAGTGTGGTATAATAATTGATTTGTGTCCACTTGACTGGGCTATGGAACACCCAGATATTTGGTGAAACATCCTTCTGAGTGTTTCTGTGAAGGTGTTTTCCAATGGGATTGATATTTGAATTGGTTGACTGAGTAAAACAGATTGTCCACCCTAATGTAAGTGGGCCTTATCCAAGCAGTCAAAGGCTTGAAAACGGCTGATTCTCCATGAGTAAGAGGGAATTCCTTTTGCCTGACTGCCTCTGAATTTGGTCACCAGGTGTTTTTTCTGCCTTGGACTGAAACAGAAACATCGGCTCTTCCTGGGTCTCAAGTCTGCTGGCGTTAAGACTGCAATTATATCATCTGTTCCTTGGGTCTCCAGCTCACCAACTCACCCTGCAGAGTTTAGGACTTGCCTGCAATTATGGAGGTGAGCTAATTCCTTACATGAAATCTCTTTTTGTTTTTTTTTTCTCCGGAGCCCCCTTGACTAATATAAGTGACTTAGTTTCAGATATACATTTCTGGCACAAAAGCATGACTTTTATTTCTAACACCATCGCATTCCCCTGGAGGCTTACACACGTTTATATACAAACCCCAAGTATGTATATAAATTTGATGCTTAGAGTCAAGAATGAATAACTCTGTGGTCCATTAGTTTTGCTTAAAAAACTTTCACGAGGCCGGGTGCAGTGGCTCATACCTGTAATCTCAGCGCTTTGGGAGGCCGAGGCAGGCAGATCACCTGAGGTCAGGAGTTCAAGACCAGCCTAGCCAACATCGTGAAACCCCATCTCTACTAAAAATACAAAAAAACAATTTAGCTGGGCGTGGTGGTGCATGCCTGTAATCTCAGGTACTTAGGAGGCTGAGGCAGAAGAATGCTTGAACGCGGGAGGTGGAGGTTGCAGTGAGCCGCGATTGTGTCATTGCACTCCAGCCTGGGCAACAGAGTGAGACTCTATCTCAAAAATAACAACAACAACAAAAAAAACCCAAAAAAGCAGCTTTTATGAGTTATCACCCATATTGATAATTTGAATAATCTGTACTACTACTCGATAACATCCAAGAGAAAGCTGAAATGGGATAATGTGTAAAAGATGCTTTGGTATTTTTTATTCTCATCAATATTGCCTATAGTACTTATATCTTAGGTGGCATGATTTGAAAGGGAATCAAAGTTACTGTTGGAGGTTTCAATCAATGTTTTTAAAATGTAGCGCTCATTTGTAATGCACTGGTCATGCTGATAGAGAGTATTTAGAGTATGTCAAAGTGCTAACCTGTTTATTTGCCATTCTGATTATGTATGTTTTCTTCAACAGGTGAATGACAAACATCTCTGACTAAAAACAGGGAAATCAATAATCATAGTTGATACCTGCACAGTCCCCCTTACACCATACCATTAGGAGGACATATGAGTGTTTAAGGTAAAACAGAAGTGGAAATACTTTTAGAAATGTGCATCACCACTATTACACAATAGCTCTAATTGCTCATAGAGTCTGATGTGTTTCTTATTGCAGGAGGTCTGAGGGCATCGTTTGTTTTGCCTGATCCTATGGGTCAGGAAATAGAACAGGGTTGAAAAAGTTTGGCTTCTCAGAGCTCACTGTGAAGAGACTATCTCTAGAATGTGAGGTCATTTCTTACCTGAAGGGTTGGTTTATCTTCACATCCATGAAGTGTCATTTTCTCTGCGGTCACTGCCGATTTAAATTTATTTTGTGTGTGATGTAGACAGATGTCTGCTAGGAGCTGGACGGAAGCCATTAACACTTCACGAGGGAGGTGGTTCTAGTTCCTAAGTGGTAGTTAGCAAGTCTGACTTGTGGTGCTAGTTTTACCAATTCCTGGGCCTTTCAGAATTTGACTAGTATTTAGTACAAAGGCTTATTTCTTAGAACCTTTTTCTATTATGAGCAAGAAATAAAAACTAAGAAGTGTTCCTCAGTTGACTTGTCTTAAAGGTAGCTAAATTAATTATTAGTTGAGAATAGAGGCACCTCTCTCCCAAGAGACGGACAATAAACTATATTGTCCATTATTAAAGCACTCGCTCTATTCTGTAGTCCATAAATTTTTTGATGGAATTAGTCTTGTGGAATATTTCTAAGTGGCTTAATTCTTGTTTTTCACCACATTTTAAGGCATACAATCATTTAAAATCTTAATGAACTGCAAATTTTATATATTGTTACAACTGCAAAGATTTATCATTTCTGTGGAAATTAGTTGAAAAAGCTTGTTTCCTTCTTTCCTTCCTTCCTTCCTTCCTTCCTTCCTTCCTTCCTTCCTTCCTTCCTCTCTCCTTCTTTCTTTCATCTTTCTTTCTTTCTTTCTTTCCTTCCTTTCTCCTTTCCCTTCCCTTCCCTCCCTTTCTTTCTTTCTTTTCTTTTCTTGTCTTTTTCCTTTTCTTTTTTAAGAAAGGATCTCACTCTGTTGCCCAAGCTGGAGTTCACTGGCATGATCACAGCTCACTACAACCTCCAGCTCCTGGGCTAAAGTGATCCTTCCACTTCAGTCTCTCAAGTAGCTGGGACTACAGGTGCACGCCACCACGCTCAGCTAATTTTTGTATTTACTGTAGAGATGAGGTTTCACCATGTTGTCCAGGCTGGTCTCAAACTCCTGGGTTCAAGCGATCCGCCCACCTTCAGCTCCCAAAGCGCCGGGATTAAGGTGTGAGCCACCATGCCCAGCCAAAAAGGCCTATTTCTTTCACACAAGAGTTCTGGCTCTTTATTTCTTTCCAGGGCTTTCAGGCAAGGGTCATTCCTGCAAGCAGTCTTCCAGCTTTCCTGCATATGTGAGTCTTACAGAAAAATCCACTCAGCTAAGTTCCTAGGCTAATAAGCACCTCTTGTCTTCTAATTCTTGTGGGCTTTTGCCTAGGGTTGTTGTCAGGACCTCTTTATTTCCTGTTTTCTGTGTCCTATCTAGACCCATTTCTAATAGGTCCTCCCACTTCCATTCTGCTCACTCTGTCTTCTAAGCTTCGTTCCTCTGAACATTTGACCTGGAACCCATGTATTACTACCCAAGTTTAATTTAAGACAGTGGTGGCTAACACATCAATAGCACCTACTTGTGCTGAGATAATTAGTGAGCAGTACCAGTGGTCTGGTTTCTAAGATACTCCACAATATAAATACAAGGCACAAGGTTTGCTGGGGAGATGTCCTCTGCACCAGGAGTGACGTCAGATCTCATTTTGAATAAAAGTTTCGGATTCCAAGCATGGTATAAAATAGAATATTTAATATTAGGACATTCATCCAAAGTACCAACTAAATTCAAACTTCTAAAAGTATTAAGGAGTAAGAACTAATAAGGCTGCACATGGATAGGCTCTTGAGACTAAAGAAGTTACGGGATATTTTTTAAATTAAAAAAGAGAAATAAAAACACTTTGAAATGAAAGCCTGGGTTTAAACCATCAGCACAAAAACTAGGTAGCCACACAACTAAAACAAATGCAAGCTAAATGTTCAGCAAGACCAAAAGAAGCTTCCATTGCCCGCCCACTTAAATAAAAACACTAACCACACCCACACAGGCTATCTAGCTATGACTCCTCTGAGAAAGAGCTTCTTGCATTTTCTCAGGGAGGAGTCAAGCCCCCAAACCTCATATTTTGTTTTTGTATGTCCTCTCCTACTATTTTGATAAGCTTTTAAAAATAACATATTGTCATTTCATTCATATAAATCATATAAAACCAGAGCTGTTAGCTTACTGACGATAGAAAATTTGTGTATTTAATTTAATATTTTTAAGCTATAAGTCCCACATGCTAGATTAATTAATGTTTACTTTTAATCATTCAAAAATATTTTTAACTCGATGCAAATTTATTAGGTTGATGAAAAATTAATTGTGGTTTTTGCCGTTAAAAGTAAAGGCAAAGAGTGCAATTACTTTTACACCAGAGTAATACATTTGTGAGAGTGCTAAGGGAAGGACAGCTTGCCTTACAGACTTTTTCTAATATCATAAAAACAAAATGTAAGCAGTGCTTCACATCCAAATGTGGGAAGTTAAAGATTATTTTATTTTGTTTTGCTTCTTCGTTTCTGTATTTTCCAAATTTCTACCATAGCATATATATTTTCTATTAGATATAAAATAAAATAGTGTTTACTTTTCAGATGCAGTAATTTTCATCAGTAAAGATAAAACATTGAAGCCAGTGTTTTGACTCCATTAACATAAACTTCTTTTTAAAAATGTGCTAAAGCTCTCATTTTGACACTCCTTCAAGCCCTTCCCAATTAGCCCATAGTTCATTTCACTTCAAACATTTCTTCTTTGTGTTTGCAGTTGAACTACTCTCTTAACAACTCAGAAGGCTGCAGAAAATGCTATGCTTCATCAGGCAAAATGGATTAAAAAAGGGAGTGTGCTCAACATTGGCAGTGAAGAATGTCATTGTTTGACAAACTATGCAGCAATCTGAGATTCAGCAGTTTCCTTTCCATTTAAAAGCCGTATTGTAAATGAGAAGCTAAATCATGAAGAGATGCAAGGTTTGTCTAGGAAATTAAAATGTATGTTAGAGACACTGATTGAGACTCTTTTTTGTCAATTCTAAAAGGCTCTACTGCAAGATGGGCCATTATTCCAAAGGTTCCACTGTCTAGTTATTTTTCTTTGGGTACGACAGCCTCCCCAATCTCTACAGACTATACCCCTGCCAGGAAAATGGTTTTGCAGGAATGGGGTGCCTGGGCCTGTTTGTCGGTACCAATTCTTATTGCTCTCTATTTTTCTTCAGGTCTAACAGAATACTTCAGCAGCAGACTAGTCAAGAGGTGGTGTAGGATCACAAAGCTCAGGACACTAACTCCTTTCTCCACTGGGATGGTCTTCTCAGGAAGTTGTTCTGATCACCCCTAGTTCCAGTTCTTTTCTATCGTTGGGTCAGCCCTGTGTTCAGATTCTGAGAAGTGTCCCAAGTGCAACACACACAAAAAGACCAGGAGCTGCAAATCATTCTAAACGTGAAGGTCTTTGAATCTTATGGAGCATTTTCATATAAAAATTACTTCTTATTTGATCTTCACAAAACTTACCCTATGAGATTGACTTGATCTCCATGTTACAGAGACAGCCAGATTAAGGATTGAACCCACATTTTCAGACTCCATTTTTGTGAAAACAGTTCATTTTTTGGTTTTGCTTCTTTGTTTTCTAAGGTGTCCTTAGTCAGTCACTTTCCTCAAAGGCTGAAACAAACAAACAAAAAAGCAACCATAAACACAAAACAAAAACAGAAAAGAAAAGAGAAAAAAGACCCTTTCTGATAAATGGCAAATTTAAAGTGCTGATAATATGAAGATACATTTTAATTGAAAATACATTTGCCATAGCTTTTAGAAGCATTCTTGGAAAGCTTTCCTGTACCCTGAAACCACCTACTTTGCATGGCCAATCTCCTCCATGTGGGAAGAGTATGCAGAAGGCATTTGCCAAAGAGGCCGCTGCACCTCACCACTGCGGAGGCAGCATGAGCCTCACTATTTCTGCCATATGATTGGGTGACTTCAGTACTGCTCCTAGCATGAAAGCTGGCTCTATTTTATGGGATTTCCACTGCCCCACCCTACTTGAACCAGTATACAGTGTTAAAGATAACAAATGACCCCATCTGCTGTTCCTGACCATGCTGTATGTGCCAAGTTTAAATAAGGGAGTCTTACCTCGTGTCCTGCCTGGGCAAGCACAATGACCCTCTTTAGTACCCATTTCCCTCTGAGATCACAGACTAAGTCCAATTTCCAATTTTCTAGACTCCATTGGAAGGTTAGTTATGTCAATCCACGAGTTTTGACACTCTGGGCTTTTCAAATGAATTCAAGTTAGAAGGTACTTAGAAGTCTCTGAGTTTAATGGCTAAGGACAGTAAGAAAATCAGGAAACCTTTGACTGGTTTTCAAAATGAATTTCTTACAGAGTCTCACACTTAGAGACAACTAAAATATAAATTATTTATATGTAAACTGTTTATCCCCCTAGCAGGTGCCAGCATCTTCAAGTGAACTGTTGTGAAGACACTAGAGCTTTCAGGGTTCTGGTTCTATATCCCTGTAAAATCTGTAGAGCACTGAAAACCTCTATTTGTAAAACTCTCCACAGTTGATTTTGATAATCAAGGCCTCTTTTCAAGAAAGTCTGTTGATTTCTATTTGGAGAAAAAGGAGAAATAAAAAATAAAACCAACAAACAGCCAGGACCATCTTAAGGGATTAAACTCTGTCTTCCCCCAACCCGACCCCCCCGCCTATTGTATGGTCTGCATAGCAGTTAATACTCTCTGAAATCACCTTACTTTTCACTTGTTTCTTCTCACCAACTTACTCATTGTATACACTCCATGAAAGCAGAAATATTGTCTCTTTTACTTTGTACTAAAGATTGTTGAATGAAAAACAAAAGACTTCAGAAAGCACCTCTATCCACTCTACCTTTCATATGTTAGAAGACATTAAAACCCTGTACATTTAAGTGATTTAAAAATTTTCCACAACCACAATAAATGACTCAGGATAAAAACCTGGGTCTCTGTGCAGCTCAAGCGTTGGTTATTGTGTGCTAGTTACTTTCAAGTGATCACCTGCTCAAGTCCATTTATCTAGGTAGTATTAATTGATTATCAGTAAGTCAGCCACCTGTTAGGTGTTGTGATGAATACAAAAAGTACAATAACACTCTTCTTGCCTTAAAGAATTTATTATCTAGTAAGTACAATAAAACCTGTCCACTGAAACTACTCCCCAAAATCATTCCTCCTCCTATGTGAATAAAACCACTGAATCTTTGGCATATTCACCAAAGACACAGCAATTTGGCACTCATATTTTGGTAGAATCAAATGTATTGTACAGGCTACAAAAATCCACTACCAAATTAATCCACCTGTGTGCCTGTTACCCAAGATATTGGTACATGTCACTATGGGTACATGGTTAGGGACCTCTTTTGATGGAATTATTGGATGTGACTTCTTCTAGGTATCTATACCCAACCATCTTTTGTCACAGAATTTGCTGATCCCTAAATAGCCACCTTGAGAAGGAGAAGAGAGGGGATCTAGTACAAACAATAAATTAAGTCTTCATTTCTAAGGGCTTACCCAAGGCCTGAATTTTTCTAATGACTTCAGGAATATATTTGTTAATATAGGGCAGGCAAAAATTTCACGTTGTCAGCAAAACTTTGATGGTATAAAAATAAATATGAGTCATGTAATTTCAGCTTTTGAAGGTGTGGTTTGAGAAACTAGAAAAGAAGATTTCCTGACTGGCAGGAAGCGAGACAGCAGCAGCCCCCTGGGAATGGAGAATCCCACATCTTCACCCTGACTCAGTGCAATTGCAGAGACCACCACCAGGGTGCCTAAGGCCGGTGCATTGAAGCAAAGGAGAATTTTTTTCCGTCAATATTCTGAGGCTGCATGAAACAAACACCTCTTTTGTGACTCTTGCAGTCTCAGACAGATCAAAGCTTTCAAGAGGAGGTGTTGCCGGACAGTTTCATTGCTCAGGGCTAATGATTCACAGGAGAATCCACCCAGGAAAGTTGCTAAGCTGGTTTGCTGGCTGTTTGGTGAAGACTTTTAAAGAGATATTGCCACATTTGACAGAATTTTATTTTACATAAAAATTCTACAGAGAGAGAACAGTGAAAAGACAATTCATACTATGATAAAGTAAATGGAATTTCTTTTAATTTTCATCCTTAAAAACTATATTTAAAAATGAACTGAAGAACATGACATAACTTTTCCTCAAACATCCCATTCAAAAGATAGATTTAAAGTTTCTCTGTCTGTGGTGCTATTAAACTCTGCATAAATGCAGATAAGTTGGAAATGTGCCATATGTTACTGTGGGAAAATCATGATAAAATATTACTCAATAAAGCCCTGTTTGGAGACTGTACACACAGGTGTGGGCACATGAACACTACCAATAACCTTCCTTACATTGTAAAAACCAAAGCATATGCATGCTTGATTTAAGTATTGTTCTTACTTGAATACGGTTTGCTTAGACCAAAAAAGAGCTACTAAATAAATCCTTTTACAACCATCATTTCACATGGTTTTCTGGGAACTTTCATTTGGCAGGAATTCTGTGCCTTCATGTATCTTTTACCTAAGTCTTAAAAGGAGAGATGTTATTAAAAAAATACACCT
Organism: Cacajao melanocephalus; assembly: GCA_963573385.1. NCBI lineage: Eukaryota > Metazoa > Chordata > Mammalia > Primates > Pitheciidae > Cacajao > Cacajao melanocephalus. The sequence continues at coordinate 105,715 of CAUYLG010026341.1, read as the reverse complement.
AACTATTCGGGAGGCTGAGGTGGGAAGATTGCTTGAGTCCAAGAATTCGAGGATGCAGTGAGCTAGGATTCTGCCACTGCACTCCAGCCCAAGCAACACAGTAAGATTCTGCCTCTTAAAAACAAAAATAAATAAAGAAAACAAAAAACAACTAAATTAAAATTGTGACATGATTTTAAAGACTCTTGGCTTGGCCCCTCTCCATCGGGATTGGATTGGATGCTTCCTTTCCTTGTCTCTACAGCTTTCAGAGTCTTTTTCTGAGACAAGGGCTGCAGCGCGGCCTGAACCAGGAAGTAGTCCAGCCAATGGTTTGTTGAATGGATGGCTAACTACATCTAAGGTTATGTGTTTCCATTCTGCCAAATAATAGCTGTAAAGCCTATGGTAGAGTGAGAAGTAGAATAATTTGAGTGATCCAATAATGATTTCAGCACTTGACACTAGAACACTACCAGTTTGAGCCAAGTCCCATGGTTCTAGCTTGTAATGCTAGCACTTTGGGAGGCTGAGGTGGGGAGACCACCTGAGTTCAGTTTAAGATCAGCCTGGGCAACATGGTGAGACCTTGTCCTACGAAAAATAAAAAATATTAGCCAGGCATGGTGGGGCACACTTATAGTCCCAGCTACTCAGGAGACTGAGGCAGGAGGATGACTTGAGCCCAAGAGGTCTAGGCTGCAGTGAGCCATGGTGGCACCACTGCACTACAGCTGGGGCAACAGAGTGAGATCCTCTCTCAACACAACAACAAAAACAAAACAAACACAGAACCCCAAAACACTACCAATTTGAGATTGAGGTGTGCAAGCAAATTTCTTCTTTAGAATGTTTAAATATTGTCATAGACTCAAGTTAAAAGAGAAATGATATGTATTTGTAATCTACTGTGTCCAGGAACTATACTTTGTACAAATGTGGTCACGTTTAACTGTTGCAACAAACCTATGAGGTGTTATTCCAACTGTTCTACAGAGATGAAGAAACAGACTTAGAGAAACTTCCTAGTTAGTAAACGGGAGAAAAGACGGGGTTCAAAGCTGAGTCTGTCTGACTCCAACAGCAGTGCCCTTTACATATAGCTAGTCGCATTTTTAGTTATTCATATCTTAGTGTTAATTATTTCATTCACACCTTAGTATGAACTATTTTATTGAGACCTATTTTCTACTGAATACAGATGCTCCTCAGTTTGCAGTGGGGTTGCCTCCCAGTAAACCCATCCTAAGTTGAAAATATCATAAGTTGAAGATGTGTTGAATATACCTGGCTTGCTGAACAGCATATCTTAACCTAGTCTACCTTAAACATGCTCAGAATGCTTACGTTAGCCTACAGTTGGGCAAAATCACCTAAAACACAAAGCCTATTTTATAATAGAGTGTTGAATATCTTATGTGATTAATGAATACTATACTGAAAGTGAAAAACAAAATATTTGTACAAATACTTGAAGTACAGTTTTTATAGCATACATATTGATTTCTGTCATCATAAAATGAAAAATCTGAAGTCAAAACATTCTAAATCAGAGACTGTATGATGTAACAGTCTTCCTGAGAAAAGGGAGTTTTCAGGAAAAGAAAAAAGAGTGGACAATTTTAAAGAAGAAGGTAAGAGTAGATGCCTGGGCCACTATAGTGATGCTTTGCAAACACAGCATGAGGTTGCAAGGTGCTGAATGCACTTATGTTGTGTTGAAGTTAAGCAGAGTATCTTGTGGGAAAGAAAGGAAACACTGAGGGAGAAAAGGATGGTAAAGGCTTTTTCTTCGAATTTGGATATATTTGGTTTTAATCATCACTGGTCATTAGAGAAATGCAAGCCAAAACCACAATGAGATACTATCTCATGCCAGTCAGAATGGTGATTATTAAAAAGTCAGGAAACAACAGATGCTGGTGAGGTTGTGGAAAAATAGGAATGCTTTTACACTGTTGGCGGGAGTGTAAATTAGTTCAACCATTGTGGAAGACAGTGTGGCGCTTCCTCAAAGATCTAGAACCAGAAATACCATTTGACCCAGCAATCCCATTACTGGGTATATACCCAAAGGATTATAAATCATTCTGCTCTAAAGACACATGCACACATTTGTTTATTGCAGTGCTATTTACATTAGCAAAGACTTGGAATCAACCGAAATTCCCATCAATGATAGACTGGATAAAGAAAATGTGGCACGTATACATCATGGAATACTATGCAGCCATAAAAAAGGATGAGTTCATGTCCTTTGGAGGGACACGGATGAAGCTGGAAACCATCTTTAGCAAACTAACACAGGAACAGAAAACCAAACACTGCATGTTTTCACTCATAAGTGGGAGTTGGACAATGAGAACTAATGGACACAGGGAGGGAAACATCACACACCGGGGCCTATTGGTGGGCCTATTGGGGGTGGGAGGCAAGGGGAGAGAGAGCATTAGGACAAATACCCAATGAGTTTGGGGTTTAAAACCTAGATGATGGGTTGATAGGTACAGCAAACCACCGTGGCACATGTGCACCTATGTAACAAACCTGCACATCCTGCACATGTATCCCAGAACTTAAAATTTGAAACAATAAAAATAATGGGGAATGGAGCAGTACATCTTTAAGTTATGAAGTGATACTGAATGCATCCTTATTTGGGAAATTATTTCTCATTTATATTTGTTAACTTAAGCAACTATACATTTGCTTATTTAAAATTCATTTTATCTGATCCTTCATGTTTCCACGAGAACCTAAATGATGGTTAAAAAGAGTATGAGTGGAAAAAAATGTCAAGCTTGGGACAGAGGACTGGAATTTTCTCTACAAAGGCAAATATAGCCCTACTTCTTCAACACCAGTAACTTGAGTTTTGGAAATGAGAAAGACAGGCTCACCTACTCAGTCAGCAGGCTCATAGGGTATAACATAAGGCCCAGGTTTCTTTCATGCACATCTCTTTATGAAAAAGCAATTGTAAATGCCTATCATTACTTAGTAAGTCCTTTGTTTCTGAAGAACAACTCATAGTAACTAAATACAGATGCCAAATGTTAACAAATTAGACTCTTTTCCTGTGACTATCAGTCCATCTTTTGCTAAGAATTCCAAAGTCTTGCATATGTCCCAATAGCAGATGTTCTCAAAGTCAGCCTATCAGTGGTAAAGAACATCTACTCTGGGAAGAGAACTTACTCTGAGAAACTCTGGAAAGGAATTGAATGCTTTATTTGTTTTTGCTGTGTCTCTTTAATTGTCAAGTATGTTACTCATGCTTATTTCATTGCTTAGGCACCCAAGCAATGAGGCTCTTCCTGCCATGTATGCCAATACATCACTATTTCCACTACTGGAAGTAAGAAGATGGTGAACACAAAAGTCATTACTAGATGACATTGGTACACAACATTATGGCAGATTTTACATCCTAAATAAAGTTTATTTATGCTAATATATGTTAGTTTATATTCTCTCACCACAGATGCATAAACAGAAATGGAAAAAAGTAGACTGATATTTTCAAGGCAATAGGGTAGAGAGTGTGTGTGTAATGTGTGTGTGTCTGAATAGATGGTTCATGCCCCTTAAAAATAATGTGACTATTTTAAGTTAACCATTACCAAATATTATCACATTCTATTTTTCTTACAAAGAAGGATATATTAGATGACTGGGTTCAAATAAGCCTCTACCACTTACTGGTTGTATGACTTCAAGAAAGTTACTAAGTGTAGCCAAGTCTCAAGTATCTCATCTGAAATGTGAAGCAATAATTTTATCTAACTCATAAGATTGTTGTGAAGACCAAAGTCCTCTTTGGTGCCCCTTGAGCCTGGCTGGGCATGATGGCTCACACCTGAAATCCCAGCACTTTAGGAGGCTGAGGCAGGAGGATCACTTGAGCTCAGGAGTTTGAGACCAGCCTGGGCATCATAGTGAGACCTCATCTCCAAAATACTCTTTTTCAAATGAGCCGGGTGTGATGGCTTGCACCTATAGTCCCACCTTTTGGGAGGTTGAAGCGGGAAGACCACTCAAACACAGGAGGTGGAGTCTGCAGCAAGTGGTGATGGGGCCATTGTACTTAAATCTGAGCAACGGAGTGAGACCCTGTCTCAAAATAAATAAACAAATAAATAAAATAAAATAAAAATAAAGAGGATGATCCATATAGTGTGCTTAGTGTAGTGCCCAGCATGTAACAAGTGCTCGGTTAAATTTTTTTTCCCAAGAAATGAATTTGGAGGTTCCAACTAATCTTTATTTCACAGTCCAGTTAATTATTCCAGGTTATAGTCTTTCTATATTTCTACTTCTCCTAAAATCCAGAGTTTAACGTGAAGCATATACAAACTCCTAACACAAGTATGGTGGCAAACATGAAGAGTTAAGGAGGTTGATGAAATTGGAATCACTTTTCAACCTTTTATGCTTCTTCCACACACAGTAACTGGTAATTTACTTGCTTGTTCTATAACTCTTCAGGAACACAGAGAAAATAGAACAAACTTTGTCTAGAGACTTAAGCTCAAATATATCCATCCCAAGTGGATGCAGATTGGGAAATTATTATTATTATTATTATTTTCTGCTCTGCCACCAGGCTGGAGTACAGTGGCACCATCTCAGCTTACTGCAACCTCCACCTCCTGGGTTCAAGTGATTCTCCTACCTCAGCCTCCCTAGTAGCTGGAATTACAGGTGCCCACCACCATATCTGGCTAAATTTTGTTTTTTAGTAGAGACAGGGTTTCACCATGTTGGTCAGGGTGGTCTTGAACTCCTGACCTCAGGTGATCCGCCCGCCTCAGCCTCCCAAAGTGCTGAGATTACATGTGTGAGCCACTGCGCCCAGTCTAAATGGGAAGTTCTAATGAAAGGTAAATTATACTTCAGAGAATTAGTGCCCAGGGATAATTGCAGTTGACCTTAATATAAACTCCAAATAGTAAAACAAACATGAATTTTTGAACGCATAAAAAACACAAAAATATCTGTCACATAATTCTTCATCTAAATGTGCCAAAAAGGTCCCTGGCCTAGACTGAAAAGACTCAAAAGGAAGGGGAGCCATGGGAACATCCTTGTGCTCAACTGGACTTTGTAATCTCCAGTCAAATCTGTAGGCATGCTTCCCAATCCTTGCAAAAGCTAAATGGGCCTAATGCTCTACCTACCTATCCCATTTTAATGCAATATTTGTAGGTCATGAACAACTGTTAAAATGTATTTCAGTAGAATAATTTTGTCATACAATGCCAAGTATATTGTTTCAAGTGCCGCTGCTAGTTTAGAATTGAATGATTTAATTGTTTTTGCTGTCTCTCTGTAATTGTCAAGTATGTTATTCATGCTTGTTTCATTGGTTAGGCACCCAAGCAATGAGGCTCTTCCTGCCATGTACGCCAATACATCACTATTTCCACTACTGGAAGTAAGAGGACAAAAGTCATTACTAGATGACATTGGCACACAACATTATGGCAGATTTTACATCCTAAATAAAGTTTATTTATGCCAATATATATTAGTTTATATTCTCTCACCACAGATTGGTAAATAAAAAAAGCAGACTGGTATTTTCAAGGCAGTAGGGTAGAGTGTGTGTGTGTAATGCATGTGTGTCTGAATAGACATTTCACGTTCCTTAAAAATAATGTGACTATTCTGAGTTAAACCATTATCGAATATTATCGCATTCTATTTTTCTTACAAACAAAGATATATGAGATGCCAGAGTAATTGTTACTATTCATCAACTATTTCTTCTCAGAAAAAACATACATAATTTTATCTATTCATTAACTCTCTCCCCAAGAGTTCTCTTGCCAAAGATGGTTGAAGTGCTGTAACTACAAAATGACTTCAGGATATAGAATGATATGGAGGAACAAAAAGACTGATCATTCAAAATGATTTTTAAAACCACTGAGAAACACACAAACCAACAAATAGTGAACTTCATAGATGCTGAAAAACATGTGATCAAAATGAGGTTTTCTGATGTAAGCACAATGGGAAACATTGGAGGTGGAACAAACTATTAAGTCATTAAACTTCTTTCAGAGAAGGACTATTCTTTTTAAATGTTTGATGACAGTGAGATGCAGCACATATTTTTGCAGTAGTTTCAGAAGTTTAATAGACACGAGTGCTTGAGTGCAGTTCTCAAATGTATTCACTAAGATTTGAGATTTGTAATTCAATATCCCGTGATGCTGGAATAAGGACACATAGAAGTGCCTAATTTAAATTCTAAGGTATGTTAATTAGTATAAGAAAATATTTTTTAAAATAAACAGATATTTGTACTTTGTTCTGTAATGTAGATTTTCATACTTTGACCAATCTACTTAAGTCATCTGAATTTGCCTAATCAGTTTGATCCACTTAGATTTTCAACAATGTGGGCTCTCTGAAGCAGTGACTGAAAGTGCCTGGTACACATGTTAGGCCCTTAATAATGTTGTTGAATGTTCAGGTAAATGGGTGAGTTACTGATTGCACAGGTAAAAACAGTCATGCTTATGGAAGCAATGAACAAATAAACAGTAAACTAGAATTACAAATGCTGCACATTTCATTTTCTTATTGGCCACAATTTAGTTCATCTAGAAACAATTTTAAAATCAAGTAGATTTTAGCTCTCATTCATATTTTTCTTTTTTAGTTCTCATTCATAATTTTAGCTCTCATTCATATTCTTTTCTTATTGCTATCGAGAATATCTATTTTCTCCCTAATAATCATTCCTATTTTTTTTAAACAAAATACCTTCTTTGAAGTATATTGAGATAGAAATGTTCATTCTGGATATTTTAAAACAAGAGATGCTTAGTGAAAACCAAGAAAATGACAAAAATTATTTTGCAAGTATTTATGTGAACTAGAAGATACTCATACTTAGGGAGTGTAATGCCTAAACTTTTGTCTAAAGCTTTCTTTTAGATTGTTTTAATGATTGTCGAATATTTGGTAATAAGATGAAAATACTGAAAACCAGAAAAGTGTTAGTTCTAACTCAACTTATCTTTCTCTCTATAATAAGCCCATATTTACAAATTGTACTTGTATGACTTTGGTCAAAAGCGACTCAATCTTCCTTTAAAAAAATCCACATGGAATTGGAGAGCAGTTTAAAACAACGTCAAATGAGATTTGCCATGTTGATAGTCAGTCCCATTGGCTCAGTCCCTGCTCTCTTGTTTACCTTTTCCTTCACTTCTGGGACTGTCGTTCAAGCTTGTGGTGTCAACTCTCACTTCTATGCCAAAGATTCACAAAAGCATTTTCTATCATGCCCTCTTATCTTGCTACTATTCTTGCGTTTGCATCTTTCTATTGTTGGTGATGTTGTCAGCCCGGCACACTCTGTCCTGGGTCAACCACACTCAGAAGAAGAAACTGCACTCGCAGCTCCCAACTCCTCTGGTCACAGACAGCACCGAGCACATTCTGGTGGGATGGCCGCAGACAGCCATCTCAGCGACCTAAATGACTCAGGGAACTCACAGTTCTTCCAGCTGTGCATGCATAAAACCTGAAATCATCTTGATCCCTTCTTCCTTTTCTGCTGTGTTTCCAAGCCTTACCAAGCACTCCCCTTTTGTTAAGCTTTTCCTCTTTATTCTCACTGCCAAAATCCAACCCCCAACCTCCAATCTCTGTGAATTCCCTGCTATTTTACAGGTTACTTATTATCCCAGCCCTTGTCCAATCTAGCCCATCCTGGAAAATGTTGTTGGACTTGCCCTGAAAAAATCAGCTCGTTATGTCATTTTTCTTTTTTGCCATAGTCAAGAATAGGCAGTAAGTATACATGGGGCACAAAGTAGCCATGCAAATTATAGCCGTGTTTTCTAGTAATTGCAGTCTCAACTTTATATTCTCTCTGAAAGTAGATAAAATAGTATTAAGGAGAAGATTATTAAGGAGAAAAAAAAACATGTTCTCATAGCAGTACATGAAGCATATGACTAAGTGCTGAAATCTCTGCTTGATTTTAAAACTGTTTCTAGATGAACTAAATCGTGGTCAATAACAAAATGAAAATAAGACATGTAGCATTTGTAATTCTAGTTTGCTGTTTATTTGTTCATTGCTTCCACAAATTTAACTGTTTTTATTGGTGTAATCCATAACTCATTCATTTACTTGTTTTTTTGTGTGACAGAGTCTGACTCCGTCACCCAGGGTGGAATGCAGTGGCACAATCACAGCTCACTACAGCTTTGAACTCCCAGGCTCAGACGATCCTCTCACCTCAGCTGGGACTGCAGGCATGCACCACCATGCCTGGCTAATATTTTTGTATTTTTTGTAGAGATGAGATTTTGCCATGTTGTCCAGGCTGGTTTGGAACTCCTGGGCTCAAGTGATCCACCTGCCTGAACTTCCCAAAGTGCTGGGATTATAGGCATGAGCCACTGAGCCCAGCCAGCTATATGATTTTCAGCAGCATCTGTACATACTGACTTCCATTAAGACAACTCTTCTTGCCAGAGACAAGGCTGGACCACTCTCTCCAAGGACAGTGACAGAGCATCTACACAGGAAGAGCTGGAATAGCAATCTGATAGAGAAACAGATTACAGCAAGAATATTACTTCCACTTAAAAGCATATATTTTTTGAGCTGGCACGAAACTGCTTTACATGATAAACAGATGTTTTACTCATGTTGGATTATTAACCTATCCGCTATAAATTCTACCCCTCTCCATGAAAAAAATCTGTAAGGGTACTGACCTCCCCCAAGTAGCTAATTTTTATTTGATTCCCTGGATGTTGCAAATTTTAAGAGTTTTCTTACTGAAGCATTCAGAGTAAGCACAGGGGTGATATAAAAAATATTTAGCAACTCATTTGACATGGGCACTGAGCGATCAGCATGGCCACCATCTGGAGAAGACTGGGTTGGCTGGCTCACGCATCCTGGCTGCCCATCATCCCTGGCATATGTGACCCTGGTGCACTGTACACAGGCTCAGGAGACCTCTGCTACCCAACCATCCAGGGCCATGGTGTGTGGGGAGCGTCTCTGCTTAGGATACAGATTTCTTAGGCCTGGGACCCAGAAACTCTGGAGTTGTGGCTCAGTGGTCTATTTTAATAAACTCTCCAGATGATTTTGATGCAAAGACAGAGACCTAATCTATGTGGATTGTTCCCACTACCCCCTTCTTTGCCCTCATAACTTGGCATAAAAGATGGGGACTAGAGAGCAGGCAGTTTGCAGATGACCTTTGTTCTCTCTTTCATTCTCCTTTTTCTAGAAGGAATAAAGATTGAATTGGCTAACAGAATCTTGTGAAAATAACAGTGAAATAGAAAGACTATGATTGGTGTTAATAATATGGCCTTAACACCCATTGTTAAACACCTAATTGTACATTTTTATTCCATACGATAATAGTTTGTATAACCTTGGGTTCACAAGCTAATAGTCTAGGTTTCAGTTTTTAAATTTATTGCATGAATATAATGGAAAAGAGTTATTTTTTCATTTTCATTTTTTGACAATTTGATTATTTGCAAGAGAGAATTTTAACATACAGGGATACGGTATATGAGAAAAGCAGGTTTCAGTCAGGCTCAATTTACAGATAGAAGTCAAAAATTAAAATTAAAAATATTAGATGAAAATCTTGAAAAGGTAAATTGTATATTGCATTCTCTTAACATAATTTCTCCTTTTGTTAATAATTTAGGATCAACATGAATAGTCATTGTTTTATTTATATGCAGTGTGCTTAATTCTCTTTCCTATTTGGCTGTTTCTAATCACCACTAGATTTTAAAGTGATTTAATAAAACACTTAAAAGCGTGAAAACAGAAAATAAACAGTTTCTGAAGGAAGATATAGAATTCAAAGCATGAATTGCATGAACTTTAAGTTCGTTGATTTCATGACATTGACTTAACAGGTCAGACACCTTTTACTTCATTATTGATCTTTTTGCCAGTTCTTGTTAAGTGAAGTTTTCTTTTCTTTTTTTTTTTTTTTTTTTTTTTTTTTTTGAGACAGAGTCTCACTCTGTCATCCAGGCTGGAGTACAGTGGTATGATTTCAGCTCATTGTTACTTCTACTTCTCAGGTTCAAGCAGTGCCTCAGCCTCCCGAGTAGCTGGGACTACAGGCGCATACCACCATGTCCAGTTAATTTTTCTGTAATTTTAGTAGAGACGGGTTTTGTCATGTTGGCCAGGCTGGTCTCGAACTCCTGAGCTCAGGTGATTCCCCTGCCTCAGCCTCCCAAAGTGCTGGGATTACGTGCGTGAGTCACCGTGCCTGGCCGAGATTCTGATACAGAAAAGTTTAAAAAAATCTAATCTCTTTTTTTTTTTTTTTTTGAGACAGAGGCTCACCTCATCACCAGGCGCCAGACTGGAGTGCAGTGGCGTGATCTGGGCTCACTGCAACCTTCGCCTCCAGGGTTCAAGCAATTCTCCTGCCTCAGCCTCCCGAGTAGCTGGGATTACAGGCACACACCACCACGCCCAGCTAATCTTTGTCTTTTTAGTAGAGACGGGGTTTCACCATGTTGGCCAGGATAGTCTCGATCTCTTGACCTTGTGATCCACCCGCCTTGGCCTCCCAAAGTGCTGGGATTACAGGCGTGAGCCACTGCGCCCGGCCAAAAACCTAATCTCTTAAGAAATCAGTATGCTCAGCTGGGTACGGTGGCTTATGCCTATAATCTCAGCACTTTGGGAGGCTGAGGCACGCAGATCACAAGGTCGGAAGTTCAAGACCAGTCTGGCCAATATAGTGAAACCCCGTCTCTACTAAAAATACAAAAAATTAGCCGGTGTGGTGGTGTGTTCCTGTAATGCCGGCTACTAGGGAGGCTGAGGCAGGAGAACCGTGTAAACCCAAAAGGCGGAGGTTGCAGTGAGCTGAGATCACATCACTGCACTCCAGCCCGGGTGGCCATGGAAGACTCCATCTAAAAGCAGCAACAACAGCAACAAAAGAAACGAGTAGGCTCAATTCTTTTTAAAAATGTGTTACTTCCCCTAAGCTTTAAGACAACCCTACTTATAATCTGACATTTTATAAGAACTATAAACTTGTGAATCTCTCTGTATTTGAGATTCTATCAAATTAACTCAACAGAATAAGGACATATATATAATCAGAAAATAAACTATTAAATGTATTTTGAAGAAATTTGTATTCACTTGGCAACTGAATGTCTCACCTAACCAAAATCTTATTTAACCAACATGGGTTGCATTTTTCCTCCTCAGAGAGGTGAGACAGAGCCTGTGTTATTCCCATGCAGTCACTGCATCATTCTGGCATGTCTTAGGTTAGGTATGACTCACTGAACAGAAAAGACCATCTTTCACTACTGAAAATGAGACTTGTTTAAACAGAGCATTGTTAATCCTACTTGGTTGTAACAGGAGGATACCTGGATGATTATCCTGCTATTGTCTTTTTTAACTATGGACTCATGACTGACTCATAGTTGGGAATTATAGCATGGGGTCATTGTATAACCAAAAATCTAAAAGAAATTTAAAAAAAAGTGAAATTGATAACAATTTCACAGTGATCAAAAAAGTACGTAATATTTCACATTTCATACAATGAATTGCTGTTCGTTGTGGCCTCCACTGCAACAGTATCTTAATTCTTACAAGCTTACAAGTGGTATGATGTTTTGTAATGTCAGGGAAGTGAATTGACACTTGGAGGTAGTTTTACCTCGCAGTCAAACGGTAGACTTCAGTTAAGGAGCTTGCGTTAGAATCCTTTTCCATGCCTTTTTGTATATGAGTAAAAAGCTAGTGATTAACTGATGTAGCATATACTATTTTTTAAAGTTTTTTAAATGAATTTAAAAAAATACTGTATATAGTTTTTATACATTTATATACATTTTTACACAAATACATATATATATATATATATATATATATATATATATATATAATACATTTCCAAGTTTCATTTTCTCTTGGGCCTATAGCGATACCGTAATTTTTTTTTAATCTTGTTCCAGGAAATTCTCAAAATGAGGATTCTTTATGCACATAAAAGTTCTCATATGCTACTGTCCAAACAGGCAAATAGTTAGACTCTATTGTAAAGAAAGCAAAAAACCTAGAGGATACAACTGAGTCAAAAGGAAACTAGCCAGTCACTTTCAACCTGTAATAGATATCTGACATATGATACCTTTATTATACCTCAAATGCAACATAATCTACCTTGTGGTATTGTTGTAATCACTTATCACAAATAAAATGTTACCACAGTCCTCTAACATACTAGGAATATGTGTGTGTGTATATATATTATTATAATGTGTGTATGTATATATATTATTACATAATATATTTGATACAAAAATACATATATCATACATATATCAAATATATACATATATATTTCTCAAGACAACCATTTGTATTTACTGATGAGAAAACCACAGTCTACAAGAGTTAAGCAACTTGCTGAAATTTATACAACTGTGGAAGATAAAGATTGCTTACCTTTTTTTTTAAATCTTTTTCTCCTTAGCATTAAAAAGTAGAATAGAATATAAATTCTATTCTACTAACATTCTATTCTCTTCTAATGGTATATAAATTCTATTCTCTGTGGTTGATAGACTATAAAGACAAAGAAAAAATTTATTGGTCAAACACAAAAATGTCAAGAGGACATTGCTAGAGCAAGTGGTCATGAAGAGGTACCTGTCTGAGAAAAAAAAAATTAATTGACAGGAAAAATAGAAATAGAAGTAGGAGCAGTAGATTAGGTCTTGAAAAATATTAACTTAGAGACATAAAAGCAAAGTTTAAAAATCCCCAGATCAGAGAAAGACAAATATGACAAGAAATCAAAGAAAGACATAGCAAATAATTCCAGAAATTACAACTTATATGCTAAAAACATCCAAAAGGAAGGAAGGAAAGAAGAAAGAAAGAAAAGAAGGAAGGAAAAAAGGAAAGAAAATGAAGACAGCATAAGCAATAATCAAAGAACCAATGAAATGAAACAACGTAAAGACTTGTTTTTGGAATGGCATACAAAGTGTCAGTCAAAATTTAATGAAAGAAAAAACATCTGATCGGATATTAGTAAAAAGTTAGTGATTAACTGATGTAATATATTCTATTTTTAAAAGTTTTTAAAATGAAATTTAAAAAATACTGTATATAGTCACAGAGTTATTTCTCACTGTCAATAATATATAGAATTAGAATATATATATACACACACATATATAATTATATTATTTAAGTGACATGATAAATCTGCAGAAAAAAAGCATTTATTAATTCAATCAACAAATTTATTGCATATATAGTGGATGTCAGGGATAGTTCTAGGTTGAATGCAATTCTTGTATTAGGTTTTCATTTTTAATCAGAAGACACATTTTGCAAGGAAAAACTAAATATAGATGTTCCTTGACTTACAGTGGGGTTATGGACTGATAAACACATCATAACTTGAAAATATCTTAAGCTGAAAATGCATTTATTACGCTTGACCTACCAAGCATCATAGCTTAGCTCAGCCTACCTTAAGCATGCTCAGGGCACTTACATTAGCCTACAGTTGGGCAATGTCATCTAACACAAAGCCTATTTTATAATTAAATGTTGAATACATCATGTGATTTATTGAATACTGTATAGAAAGTAAAAAATAGAATGATTGTATAGATACTTAAAATCTGGATTCTACCAAATGTATCACTTTCACATTATCGTAAAGTTAAAACAATGATAATTCAAACCATTCGTTCTAAGCCAGAGACCATCTGTAATAGCTTGGAATTAAATATTTATGAACTATTTTAGGAAAATACCAGAATTGTGGGTGGAGTGGATTAGGGAAGAAAGTGGGGAATAAAAGCACACTAAAAGTTTCTCTTTCGTGGTGGGAATAAATGGACAAATTATTGGTGGGAGGAAAGAGATAAGAATCAGTTGATTTAAATTAATAATAGAAAAATATTGATTTATGTATGACTTTTAAAGATAGAAAGGTCTCCATGGTGCATAACAGAAAGGTATCATAGATCTTGCAATTAAAAGCAGGAAAAAATTGCGAACATTTTCGACTTCCAGAGCTTAAGATGGGAATGCACACACAAAGTTAGAGACTGCCTGGTTGTGGCCATGTGACGAAATTCTTACCAGCAGAGTATGAACAGAAGTGATACATAAAATTGCTGCCACAATTCAAAGGAAAATTGCTGACCTTGATTTTCCTATTCTTCAAGCTGAACACAAACGTGTTCACTGGCTCACTTTGACCATAAAGTTAAGAATAAAGTCTGAGATGCTGAAAACAAACAAACAAACATGGAAGGGACCTGGATTCCTGGATGGCTAGATGGAGCAGAGTCACCTTAAAAATCTGACCTGCTCATTTTGGGACTATTATTTTATACATGAAACAAATACATGTTTATTTTGTGAAGTGACTATATTTTGAGATCTCTTTATTACCGTAGCTTAGCTTTGACATAATGTTGAAGAAATTAGTGTTGAAAGTGAGATGCAGATAGACATCACAAAAATATAAAAAATGTGGCATTGGCTTGAAAATCAAGTAACATACAGCAAGGACAAAATATAGTAGACTGGAACTATGGTTACCCTCAGTCATGTGTTGAAAACATTTGGTAAAAATATTACATGTGATGATTGGCAAGACAGGCACATTTCCTACTGAGCTTGTTCCTCTAGGTGAAGTGGTTAGAAATTTCTGGAAAGATAGTGTGAGACAAGATGTTGATATTGTTGGATGCCGTTCCAAGTCTTGTGTTGAAATGTAATCGCCAATGTTGAAGGTGGGGTCTGGTAGGGGGGTGTTTGGGTCATGGAGGTGGATCCCTCACGGCTTGGTGCTGTACTCATGAGAGGGAGTGAATTCTCGTGAGATCTAGTTATTTAAAAGTGTGTAGAACCAACCCCCAACTCTCACTGCTGCTTCTAATTTGCCTTTCACCACGAGTAAAAGATCCCTGAGGCCTCACCAGAAGCCAAGCTGATGCCCAGCACCGTGCTGCCTATACAGCCTGTAGAACCATGAGCCAATTAAACCTCTTTTCTTTATAAATTACCCAGTTTCAGGTCTTTTCTTTTCTTTTTTCTTTTTTTTGAGACAGAGTCTCACTCTGTCGCCCAGGCTGGAGTGCAGTGACGTGATCCAGGCTCATTGCAACCTGGGCCTCCTGGGTTCAAGTGGTTCTCCTGCCTCAGCCTCCTGAATAGCTGAGATTACGGGCACCACCATTATGCCCGGCTGAATTTTTTAGAGATGGGGTTTCACCATGTTGGCCAGGCTGGTCTTGAACTCCTGACCTCAAGTGATCCAACCACCTCAGCCTCCCAAAGTGCTGGGATTACAGGCATGAGCCACCATGCCCAGCCAGGTATTTCTTTATAGTAATGCAACAGCAGCCTAAGACAGATAGTTATACTACAGAAGTTAGAAAACAGATATACTTAAAACTAAATTTTAAAAAATGGGGTATGGTTATTGAAATACATAATAGATTATAAGAAAAAAAAAACCCTGCAGTTACTATGTTTTCAATGGATTGTGTTACCAAATTAGCAAAATTGTGAAACATGAAGTAATCTTCAAGGAATGCATACTCTCTGGTGTTCACGTGAAAGACATAAAATAAGTGCCCAGAAAGCAAGGCCAGAGGCCATAAAGACCAAAGACAAAGGAGTTCCTCTCAGAAAGCAGAACCAGGGACAGCCAGACAGGTCAACCAAGAACCCACCCTCCTGCCAGAGCAGGCAGATAAATGACTCTCTTCCAGCACAGTGGTAATTGCTCTAGATCATTCTCTCTAGTGTGTTTCTCATGCTTTCCTTTTCCATATTGTGGTTTATATTGCATTTATCCTATTCCTGCCCCACTACTGTTTATTTAGAGGATGGGGATTAGAGAAAGATAACATATTGATCTGATGGAGAGGACTGTTATTTCAACAAGTGATCCTGAACTTTGAGCTGGCTGAAATAACTGAATTAGACTTTGGTTTATCGTCTTTGGAAAGAAAACAAGTATGTTCTATTTGTGGAAGGAAATTTACATCTAAATAGTTGGGTGTCTAGAGCCAAATACTGTCCACCAAATTCCATTCTCTCCTCTGCTGTGGTAATATAATTTAAGTTGATCATATGACTTCCTTGGCAGAGATTACATTTCTCTGGGTCTTTTGCAGATGATAATGTGATGTGATGGCATTCTTGCCAATGCAATGTGAGCCAAATGGTTGGGTACAATTTCTGCCTCACTTGTTTTAAAGATAAGCAAAAGGCAAAGGGCCTGAGGTTGAAAGATGTGGGATGTGAAAGAAATAAGATGACTGGCGTGAAAGAAGCCAGAAAGCACAGGCCAGACCAGTACATAGTGCAAAGCTTGGATTTTATTCTGCAAGAAACAATTGAGCTAATGATAAGGTTTAATTTACATTTTTAAAAAATAGGGATCTGACCATGTTGGAGCAGAAAGAACATTTCAGAGGCTATTGCAAGAGCCCAGGTGAGTGATGAAGGCAGCTTAGTCTAGAATGGTGGCAGTGAGGGAGGATGATCAGCTCGTATTCTGATTACATTTTGAATTATAAGCCCCTTAGAACATGCTCATTAATTGGCTGTAGAGTGAAAAGGAGCAGTCAACCCAGGTGACTTCTAAGTTTTGGCCAGGAAAATTGGATGAATGGGAAAATTGTGAGAGGAACAAATCTGGGGTGTGGTCTTAAACCAAAAGTTTTGTTTGAGATATTTTAAATTTTGCCTACTAGATATCCAAGTAGAGGTGTCAAGTAAGTGGTTGCATAACTGGGCCTCATTAGTTTAAAGATGGTGTTTAAACCTGAGTGAGAAATGAAATGTGACCACCAAATACATCTGTGTGTAGAAAATAAATAGAAGAGAGTCCAGTACTTACCGGCAGGGTGAACAAAATTCAGAAGCCAGGAGGAGAGAAAGAATAATGAAGTCACAGGAGAAGTATTTTGGAACTTAAGTAAAGCAAGTGTTTCTGGACAGAGGTAATGATGGACTAGATGAAATGCTACTGTGCATCTGAGCTGTTGTGTGTATTGTATGTGCTGTTGTTCTTTATTTATAAATAAAAAGGAAAAGATATGTCTCATACAGCCAAGTTTATACCAGAAATGCTTATAGGGCTATTGTTATTAGAAAAGAAAAAAAATGATACTATTTATAAATCCCAACTGCCTTTTTTTTTTTTTTTTGAGAAAGAGTCTTTCTTTGTCACCCAGGCGCTGGTGTGCAGTGATGTGAACATGGCTCACTGTAGCCTCCACCTCCCAGGCTCAAGCAATCCTCTTGCCTTAGCCTCTCAATTATATATTTTATATATATATAATATATATACTGTGTGAGTATATATATATATATACTCACACACACACACACATATACACTCTACTATATATATAGTAGAGGCAAGGGTTTTGCCATGTTGCCCAGGCTGGTCTCAAACTCCTGAGCTCAAGAGATTCACCCATCTCAGCCTCCCAAAGTGCCAAAGTGCTGGGATTACAAGGGTGAGCCACGATGCCCAGTACCCAACTACCTTTTCTAAAAGTTGGATCCTGTTAAATAAAGTGCCCTCTACCCTTTTTTCTCCTGAGTACCCTGAAGGGTTTGAATATATATATGCATATAAGGGTTGTGAAAGGTGGAATTTATCAATATAAAAACAGGAAAATAGGCAGACTGCCAGATATACAGGATTGAAGAGGTCGACAAATCATCTCTCCAAAGAACAACTATGAAACTGACAAAGGTAGTTAAAAAAAAAAGGCTCTGGAAATCTAAAAAAGGGAAACAGCAAAGTGAGAGACATATATTCATTTAAAAAAACCTGCTGAATTTTAGGGAAAACAGTGGAAGTCTGTGGCATTCTTGCCTGGAGTTGTCCACTGGCCCTGCCCCAGCTCAGATGATGCAGTAGTTCTACCAGGGCCAGCTGGCCATGAAAACCAGCACCTTCACTGCTGGAGGGAGCTGACTTTATTTGGAGTGGAGGGTGAAAAAAATCTCACCCAGCAGTGAGTACGAAAAGCCTGCAGCATGAGGTTATGGTCCTGGTTGGGGTAAGTAACAGCAGAATGGAAGACTAGCAAGATATTTAACAGGGAGATAGCAACTGAGGGACTTGCTAAACATTCCACACATGCCTGGCTGCCTGGGAGCCTGTATGCATGAATGGTGGAGATGTGAGGGTCAACAATAACAACAAAAGGCCATGCTAACTTGAAGACTGGCCAAACTAAGCATGTAACTCAAACCAAACACAGATCTACCAGCGCAGGGTGGAAGTCTTATAGGCCCATGGTGTTTGAACACAGCTTTAGTTCAATCATTGATGGACCATTTAATTATGCAAAACCAGGGGCCACTTCTAAGAGGCCAGGTTAAAAAATAAAAATAATAAAAAAGTTAAGCAGAGGCATCAACAGTTGCGCATTACGGGGCTTCTAAACTCCTCAGATTTAATTCAGATAAGGTTACTTAAAAACAACAAGTAGCCAAACAACAATAAAAGCCAAACAACCAACCCCCCAAAAAACCCTCAGAGAATAAGAAAGTGATAATCCAGAGTTGCTACAATATATTATGTGTATTGTCTGGTTTTCTGCAAAAATATATAAAATACGCAAGAAAATACAAATAGGAAAATGTAAATCATACTTAGTATAAAAACAGCCAATGAAATCTGTCTCTGAGTGGGTCTAAATGCTGGATCTAGCTGACAAAGATTTTGAATTAGTTATAATAAATATCTTTGAAGAACTTAAGAAATCAGTATACACATGTTCAAAGAACTAAGGGAAATGAGGTGGCAATTGCTAAAAAGTGGGAACTATTAATAAAGAAAAAGAATCTACTAGAAAAAACAAAGTGGAAATTCTAGAGTTGAAAAATATGTAAATATTGGCTGGGTGCAGTGGCTCACACCTGTTATTCCAGCACTTTGGGAAGCTAAGGCAGGCAGATCGCTTGGGTCCAGGAGTTCGAGACCAGCCCTGAGAAACATGACAAAATGCTGTCTCCACAAAAAAATACTAAAATTAGCCAGGTGTGGTGGCATGTGTTATGGGAGGGACTCAGTGGGAGATCATTTGATTGGTGGGAGCAGTTTCCACCATATTGTTCTCATGATAGTGAATAAGTTTCACGAGATCTGATGGTTTTATCACGGGTTTCCACTTTTGCATCTTTCTCATTTTTCTCTTGCCACTACTGTGTTAGAAGTACTTTTTACCTCCCACCATCATCTGAGGCCTCCCCAGACATTGGAACTGTAAGTCCAATGTCTTTTTCTCCACTGTCTTGGGTATGTCTTTACCAGCAGCATGAAATAGACCAATATATTTGTCTATTGGCAGAAGATGTCAATAGAAGGAAAGTTTCCTAATTAGGATAAGTGATAAATTACAGATAGGTTGATAAATGATTAACATAGCACCCAGGACCTCCAGGACAGGCCTGAGAAAGCTGGAGATTCTGGGATGATTATATCTCCTACTCAGCAATTTCAATTTCATTCACTTGTCCTATTTTTCTGTTGAAATATAATCACTTTAGATATGGGCCATGATATGAAAAAGAGTAGGAAACACAGATCCAAAAGATTATAATAATCATCATCATATTTTAATAAAGTAATTTGAGCAGAGAAGAATAGAGCCAAAAGAAGATAGAGGGATGTATTAATTAGGGAAGCATAGTGTTTCAATATATGCTGTCTACTGGAGAATGAATCAGTAGTATTTAAGTACCTGCTACGAGACTTATCATTTCACTTGATATATAATCGTATTTAATCTTTATTGCTTTTGATAAAATTATTGCTATTAATATATTTTAGGTGAGGACCTGGAGCTCATAGAGTTAAAAACAACTTGGCCAGAATCATGAGTTTGCAAATGTGGAGACTGAGAATTGAATCAAGTTGTTGAACTAGAAAGCTCAGTCATAGGATCCAGGAGCAGTTGATAATATGGAGAGCACGCAGGCAAGTTGACTGCCAACGTCAATGCAATCTGCCTTTAGGAAGCTAGAGCCTGTCACTGGGCTGGGATTTAGTATGAGTTTTTGAGGTTTTAGTAGGCAAGGGTAGGAATTGGCAGGAATGAAACAGTGTCATCAATTCTAGAGAGGCTAGGACCTCAATGGAAAGGGCAGGAGCTATTATCAGAACCTCAGTTTAGGATCAATATCAGAATTGCTACTAAAGGAAGTGTTATTAATCCTGCAGTGTTAGGTTAAAAGTTGGGGGACTTGAAGAGGCCTAGGAGTTAGGAGACTTATGAGTTCTTAACTGTGAGGGTAGATAAAAGAGCATAGGAATAATTCATCATCTAACAGAGGGGATCTGAGAATACATTAAGATTCATTCTAAGTTTTATCCACATTTCATTACGCTGACCTTTGGGAGAGTATTTGCTGCCTTCTCCTAACTTTGTATTCCTCTTAGGCTCAACTTAGTAATGGTCAACTGTGGGCATTTTCAAAACTACACTTCAATTAGTCTTTAAAACATGGTTATGACCTGCATGCATAATCTAGCAGTAGTTTTTTAAACCTGAAAACACACTAGGGTAACCTAGGGAGTATGTCAAATACATAATTTTTGGGTATAGCTGATCAAATAAATAAGAATGTCTAGTGTGATAGGAGCCTGAAATCTATATTTTTAATAGAACTAAAGAGACAGTGCTATCACAAAAATGAGAGTAGCTTTTTCAATGTTATTAAAAGTTATAAATTTGTCAAGTATTATTTTGCTCTGTGACCATATGCTTTCTAGTGTTTGAATTGGCTAAAATTTATCAATGTCACTCCTCTTTCCTTATGTCAATACTTTCTAGTATTCTGTTTACAATCAGACTAAAGTACACTTCATCAAGTAGAAATAAATGCTCTACTTAGAAAAGGTCATAAAAACTGAGATTTAAAAAGGAGGAAAATATGAACTGCCATTTAGGACTTGTTGCCAATTTTCTTTAGCCAGTAACTTTAAATTATTGATCCAAGAATACCAGGTTCAGTACACTTTTTCTTTGTAAGGGCAGTCCTTTCCAAAACTCTAGTATCATGGCATAATCTTGTTTTTTGTTTTTTTTTTTGATCTTTTTTCTTTCTTTCTTTCTTTCTTTCTTTCTTTCTTTCTTTCTTTCTTTCTTTCTTTCTTTCTTTCTTTCTTTCCTTTTTTGTTGGGTAAATTCTTAAAACTTCCTAGATATTAAGCTCCTAGTTGTTAAACTGGGACATGTACAAATGTCAGTCAACCTTCTTCCACTGCTCTCTTCAATTACAGGGCAGTCATATGCTTCTCCTTGGTTTGATTATCAGCCAATGTTTTCATTGCATCTATTGAGATTTTACATCATTGCATCTATTGAAATTTCTTTACATCTACTGAGATTTTATAGACTATA
Source organism: Cacajao melanocephalus (assembly GCA_963573385.1). Taxonomy (NCBI): domain Eukaryota; kingdom Metazoa; phylum Chordata; class Mammalia; order Primates; family Pitheciidae; genus Cacajao; species Cacajao melanocephalus. The sequence continues at coordinate 84,260 of CAUYLG010026341.1, read as the reverse complement.
CTAATTTACATTTTTATTTGAAAAACAATTGCATATTATTTTATCATTTGAAGTTTATATAGAGGGGCAGAGACCTAGAAAAGTAATTTGTCCAAGATGTATAGAGTGCCAAAGTGCTGAACTAAGAATTTGAACCTTGGCAGTTTCCCTCCTGAGCTTGCTGGCTGAACCACTGTGCTATAGACTCATTACTTTGAGGAAACTCCAAAGTAATAATTAAAAATAATGTGACACATTGCATTCTTAAAAACAAAAAAGTAAAAATAACAGACTATCTAAAAATTATCACACCAGAAAGAATTATACAGGCAATATACTCTGACTTCCTAATTTAAAGATGAGAAAGTGAAATCAAAAGACAGTATAACAAATTTCAAAGTCATAGTGATAGTAAGAGATTAGATAAACTGATTCTCCTGATTTCCAATTTAGTGTACTGCTGTTTTAACTAGGAAACTTAGATATGTACAAGGGTAATTAAAATTCCACAAGGATAAACTGGATGTGACTAGTGAGGAAATTTTGGCCAGACAAGTGAAGTTTTATCTACATTTTAATAAACAAAACAGGTGTTTAAGGCCAATCTGTTGTTTAAGGCTAATATATTGACGAACAAAGGTTATAATGGCTCCAAAAAGGTATGAAGAATTTCAATTTTCTTTTGGGATGCTAACAGCTGGAAAGAACATCACTCACCCGTATAGCAGTGACACATAGAGCCAGACAAACTGCAATTTCATGACTTTTCTTGAACCCATCAGAAAAGTGAAGTCACGTGGCAACTAACCAATCTGAAACATAAGAAGAAAAAAATACTTGCAGGGAGAGAGGGATATGAGCATTTTTTTAAATTTTTTATTTTTACCTGAGGGAGATGCAATTAGGTACCAATAAGAATTTAACTAAGGAATTCACTTACGAAGTCAGCAGAAGCCAAGTGTGAGCTCATGAGAGTGTGGAGTCCCTAGGGGTCATAGATGTAAGGGAAGTAACATTCTCTTGCAAGTTCTTCTCCAGGGACATTACAGGCTTACACACACACACACACACACACACACACACACACAGACACACAATTAGTGAGAGTCCAAGAAAGCATACCTAATAGGGCAAGCCTGAGGGAAAGAAATAGTAAGCCCTGCAGGAAAGGCACGAAGCCCTGCATGGATTCTTTTTGCTTGTCTCCCATGTGTAACGAAAGTCTTAAACTGCAGGCAGAGGGGCAACAATCACTGCCGCACTTATCACACTGGGGAAAACCATTCTGTGGGGAACAGAAAAAACTCTGTGATCTTAGAGGAAGAGCAGGAACATCTGTGGAGTTCATAACCATAGCTGATGGGTGGGCCAGGAGCACCAGGAAGGCCACTCCTAAAGATCCAGGGATGTAGAACCTACACAAGACCAAGGCTTTACCAGAATAACAGAGAGTCCCACTCTCAGCAGGCTCACAAGCATCAAGTAACTTCTAACAGTGCAATCATATTGGGAGAGTTGCAAGAGCTGAGGGAGAAAAAGAGACTCTCTCTGTGGCACAACAGAAAGGGAAGACCTCAAGCTAAAGATAAAGCACATACTGAGAAAAACTCTGCAAATCACTCTCCATGCTAAACACAAGTTATCTCTGGAAGAATCTGAATGCTATGGTTTACACTGATTGCCAGTACAGCAACAAGAAACAAACCCAACTCAACACTTTCCTAGATTGGTTCACCTCCCCAAAATAAAGATCTAATATAAGGACAGGTATGCCCATGTGCAAATATAGAAACTTTTGCCTCAGTTTCTATTCCTACACAGATATACAACTTTCAACAAAAAATTGTAAAGCATACAAAGAGGTAAGAAAAAGCAGCAAACTACCAAGAGAAGAGCAATCAATAGAACCAAATTCAGATATGACAGAGATCGCAGAACTATCAGAAAGAGAATTGCAAACGACTATAACTCATATGTTGATGGTACTAAAGAAAAAACTGACAACATACAAAAAACAGACAGATAAGGCGATTTCAGCAGAGAGAGGAACACTATAACACGGAATAACATGAAAATGTTAGAAATAAAAAGCACAGTAACAGAAATGAAGAAGAACATTCAAAGGCTCATTAGAAGACTTCACAAACTGAGGAAGGAATTAGTCAACTTCAGGATGGGTCAATAGACATTATCCAGTCTGCAGCACAAAGATATCCAAACTATATTTCTTATTTATTGTTGATGACAAGGCAAACGGTACAACCACTTTGGAAAACAGTTTGGTTCTTTTTTACAGAGTTAATCATATACTTACCATATGTTCCAGAAATAGCACTCTGAGTAATTACTCAAGGGAAATAAAAATGTATCTCACACAAAAACCTATACGTAAATATCTCTAACAGCTTTACTCATAATTGTTAAAAAATGGAAAAAAAACTTGAATAGTAAATAAATTATGGTGCATCTAGACAATAATATACTACTCAGCGATAAAAAGGTTCAGACTTGATATGTGTAAGCAACATTGTTAAACCTCAAAAGCATTTGTTAAGTGAAAGAAGCTAAGTCCCCTAATTACATATTATAGAATTTCATTTATATGACATTCTAAAAAAGCAAAACTACAGAGTTGTAGAACTCACGAGCGGTTGACAGGGGTTATGAATGGAAGGAGAAGCTTACTAGAAGGGAGTAGCATAAGCAAATTTTGAAGGATGGTGGAACTGTTCTTGATGACAATTTTGATGGTGAATATTTGACTCGATGTGTTTGTCACAATGCTTAAAATTCAACACCACAAAAAATAAATTTTACTGTGTATATGTTTAAAAATACATTTAAGTAAAGATGTATTGTTTTACACAGAGTTTGGAATTGAAGAGTTTTTAGAGCTGGGGACATTTAGCAAACCTATTTTAAATTTGATTCAGTTCAAATTTGTTTTTACTCTTTCAAATGTCTGAATGATTCCAGGGTGAAATCACAAGTCAGTACCTTCCTCAGACAGTCCTTTCTTATGGAGAACACTAAATTAGAACCTGAATGAGCTTCTCTATTGCTCTGTGTCCCAGCCTGATTCAAAATAATATGCACTATAATATTTACTAATTTAAGAGTTAATTGTTTGTTTCTTAGCTACTTAACATTTTGGTTAACTTAATCCTTTTCTTCTTCCTCACAAATACCCTTTGTCACTCTCTCCCCATGATCTTACCAGACATCAGATTGTTCATCCACTAAAGAATGCTTGTGGGTGTGCTCAAGAACGGCGAGGTGTGCTGGAGACATGCTGTCCTTACCTAAGTAGATTCCAAGTGACTATCCCCCTCACTACATAATTTCATAATTACATGGCTTAGCTATTCAATTTACATTGCCTTGGTATCCAAAGGAATAATGATGGCAATTTACAATTACAATCAGCTTTATTCACATTTTTAAAAAGTCTTTGATGTACTTCCTCAATTATTTAAATAATGTACATACACAAAAAGAATGAATAAACTGTGGGAATTGTAAGCACGGTTGAAGCAATTTTTTTTCAACAAGTATTCACTTTAAGGTTCATTATTTATAAATAGAGTTACCCTGCTGCTATTAATGGCCTTAAAATACTCTTAGTCACTAACTTAAGTCCATCAATCCAGATAGTAATGTACAATTTCAATTTAAGGTGTGAAGAAGATAAACAGCAAGAACTTGAGGTGAGGCCATCTTTTTTACTCCCCCAATGTATAATATATGGGCTCTCTAGCTACTAAAGTCAAAGGAAATCATAGAAGTAAACTACAAAAACGGATCTTAAATATACCAATGAATTTCTTACTGTTTGAAGCATGATATAGTTTTTTTCAAAATACAGAATCTGGGATTTAACCTTTAGAATGAACATGCAAGTTTTTTTTTAGATGAGACAATTCTTGGACAATTAAGGTAAAAATTTATATTTGCTAAATTCATCTTGTTAGTGACTCAGGTTATCTCAGCACCAAAGCTTGTATTCTCAAGACTAAGGATAAATTGGGTTTGTGCTGTATCCCCCAAGCACAATTTCTGTTTTTCTAGAGTGAATGTTCTCCTTCGTTACCTCTTTGGGCTACAGGTAGCCTCTAATTCATTTAGACTCAAAGCCACAGGAATCCTTGAATAAATCCTTTTCCTACTTCCTTCATTGCCACCTCTACTTGTCATTAAGTTGCATGAGTCCTAAATCTATAATATCTCTTGAATAAACCCATGCCTTCTCAACATTCTACCACTGCAGTATTTCTGGCACTCAATATTCCTCACTCTTTGTATGAAGCCCTGCGTGGGTTTCCTGTCCAGTGTCTCCTCTTTTGAAGTTGGGAGTACTTCTAAACCTTTTAGGCCTGAGCCTGAATCTGTTTCTTTGACTGATCTCTGTTTCCAAGTCTCTCCTGCACTATTCTATGGCCACTTAAATATGGCAACACACAAACTAGATCTCATTTTATAAAGAGTTTTTTAAAAATGTTAATGCTAGAATGAGAAGTTTCCCTTACTTAGCTGACAATAGAAATATATTACTTTTTTTTTCTTTTTCTTTCTTTTTTCTTTTTTTTTTTTAAGTAGGAGGAATATGGAGCCCTGCAAAGACTGAATTTGGAGGGAGAAACAAGATACAGTATGACTGGTCAGACGGTTGATGGTTTAAGAAACGTAATGAAGACCTCAACCAGGGTGGTTGCAAAGGGAAGGAAAGAAAATAGACAGAAAAAGTGTTATATTAATAGAATCTACAGAATTCTTGCAAATAATTATTTAAGGAGAGTGATGAATGAGACACCATGAATGGAGTGTCAGTAACAATGGAGGGAAGAGTGGATGTGGTTGGAGGCGTCAGGAAGCACCGACAGGCTTTGTATTTAGAGAAACTGAGTTTGAAATCTGTCTTTGGTACTTAATTCCATGTAACAAACAAGTGTTTAAATTTCTTTTTGCCTTAATTTGCACATCTATATACTCTAAAAATGCTTACCTTCAAAGAATTCTTATGGGATTGAGTAAGCTACTGCATGAAAAGTACCTGTCACACAGTGATTTCTAGACCAATAAATGGAAGTTATTGTTATTGTGATTATCATGACTACCATAAAGAAGTGAGTGCCCTGTTAATTATTAACCAGTAATTGGCAATTGTCTGCACTAGAATGGACATCATGAAACATTTACATGAGGCGTCACCGTCACCGTCACCGTAAGCCCTGAGGAGCTGACCTGACTGTCTAGCTGTCCCTTGTAGGAAGATTGTCATCAGGGTTCTCTGTCTTTTAGGACAGTCTTTCAAGAAGTTTACTCAATTAATCTGATTGCTTGTGATTTGAAGTAATTTGGAAAGAATTTATAAAATGAAAAAGGAGATGAAAGAAGACAGGCTGAGGAATCTAAGTGGGAGGTGTCTGTAGAGAAGTGAAGGAAGGCACGTTAATGAGAGGCTTCATTCAGATAGAAGGAGGGCGGGGAATTGAGAATTGGGCAGAGAGATCCGAGGGAGCCTGAGCCAGTGCAGGAGTCAGGGTGTGGTGTGTGAGCTGTTAGCTGCAGAGTTGCAATCACCATAAAAAGAGGGAGGTGCCTGGGAAGGGCAGGCAGCAGGAGGGTGGAGACGTGGGAGGGGCAGGATTGGGACGCAACAAATGGGCAATTGCTGGGCCTAGTCAGGCGGGGCTCACCCGATAAATCATTTGCAGTAGCTGGAACTGGCTTGAGTGTCTTCCTTTATATTGTGGGTCTATTAAAAGTGCACTGCTTCCTTTTAGTGTAGGCTTTAGTCACTGCATTACTCACCCGAGACCGCTGGACGGCTTCAGGCCACTTGAGGAGTGAGTAGCACCGGAGCAGTTGACTATGTTTCGCTTGAGCAAGCACAAGAGAGGTTGCTCATCTCTGGAACACCGGAGATGGTATCGGGAATGGGATATGCATAATATCAGGGTGGGACGGAATTATTACTTGAATTAATTATATTGCAAATACCTGTTGCTCATGAAATCATGTGCATGATACATACATAAGTATGTATTTAGGTTTTTCTGATAAAAGTATGTTTTTATTTGGTATTTTAAATTAAAACCTATTGCATTCTGTGATTGGTGTGCAAAAAAGAGAAAAGAAGGGGGAAAAAGGCATTAGAGCAAAGAGCTTGCATGGCCTTGATCTGAGCTACAACTGGGTTCAAATCTTGGCTAAGAGGCAAAGCCGTGGGGCATTAGGGAAGTTACTTAACCTATTTAGGCCTTATTTTCCTCACCTGTAGGGAATGAAAAGTAATACCTATCAAAGGGGTGTTATAAGGATTAAATGAAATATGTAAGGTAGCCAGCACACAGTAGATACTTCCTACAGGACAGCTGTTATTGCTTTTTAAGTTTTACATGAGGTGCTTTGTCTTATGTGGTTACCTCCCACATCTTTTCAAAGTCATAGAGATAGGACTATAATACAAGTTTCACAGAGGAAGGAAATGAGGCAACAGTGGTTATGTTATTTGCTGGAATCATACAGTTTATAGCTAGCAGAGCTAACATTAAAGTCTTTTGACTTCCAAGCTCAGCCTTTCACTTACAGTGCAAAGGTACAATGAAGTGGGAATCAAGGCCACCATACAGCATTTCTTTAGTGCTTTATTTTACAAAGCAATGTGTAAAGCATCACGTGTTCTACCTTTATGAAATGGTGTGATGGAGGCTGGATTGGGAACTTTCCTTTTGGCTTGAGAAACTGGTTTTTTTGAATATTAGAGTAATTTTTAAAACTTTGTTTTAATATTTATGTATTTGTTTATTTTTAGATATGGTCTCACTATGTTGCCCAGGCTGGTCTTGAACTCCTTGGCTCGAGCCGTTCTCCAGCCTCAGATTTCTGAGCAGCTGTGATTACAGGCATGTGCCATCACATCTGGTGAGACATATTTTACAGATCCTCTCAAGCCTCTAGCACTGACCTTCCAGGACAATTCCCCTGCTTCCCTTGCAGGGAGGAGAGTATCTCAGGTGGATGATAGATGTGGCCAAGATGCTCAGTAGTGGGAGGAGGCACAGGTGGGTGAAAAGTGGTGAAATCTCTTTTGCTGAAGTCGGTATTTGTTTGGGTAAAGAGATGTCTACAAAGGTGCTTTTCATTTTAACCTGTTATATGGCTGCAGTGACCATATCCGTGTATTCTAACAAAGAGTTCTGATAGAGAAGAATGCCAGACAGTTTTAGGAAGCCTCTGCATATATGGAAGCATAACCTAGTCTAAGAAATTTGACATTCCAGTGGACGTCAATGGTTTCTAAATGCACCTCCCTAACCTGTTAAGTTACTGTACTGGTATACTGGTTGTAACTTGTTGTCCTTAGGTAAAAGCCCAATTTTTAAGTACTGCTAGCAAAAGTCTGTACAAGCTGGATCTTCTTTAGTTCTTTAGTCTCATGTCTCAGTACTCTCCACCTTGAACTCCACGCTGCCTTCATGCCACTGAACGTTCTCTCAGTTTCTTCAACTTACCATTGTCTCTCTCCCGTATACCTTCATGGATACTGTTCCCTCCTTCTCTATCCTTTCGGCCACTACAGTCTCCCGCTTTACCTGGTAATACTTACCATTCAGAGAGTAGCTTAAAGGTCATTCCCACCAGCTGACCTTCCCTACCTGCAACCAGGAAGTGTGGGTCTAGGGTTCCTGGTGTGTGCTCCCAGTGCACATTCCCCTTTCCCTGCCCTGGCGCTCCTCACACACAGCAGTGTGTTTACTTATCTGTCTGTCCTACAAGTGCCCTGTTCCTGGGGGCAGAGGTCACAACTCTCCTATTCAGCACTGTATCCCCTCTCCTGTTCACCATTGTATCAGGCCTAACATAGTACCTGACATATAGCAGGGCAGGCTTTCCACAAATATCTGTTGAATGAGAAAATATATGCATAAAAGTATACTTTTCCAGTTTGTGAAGCCAGCTTCTCAGGAAGAAAATGGAGTTTATGTGCAGAGCTTTCCAGTAAATTTGTATTTGGTCATAGTACTACAAAAGCACATATCATTATTTCTTTATTTCTTGGTTTTGAATGGTAATTATTTTAGCAAGTTCTAAGTATTTGCATCATTTATGAAATACAAGCAATAGTAAAAAATGACAGTAGATGGCTCCTGTTAATAGGTGATACCAGTAACATTCTAGAAGTAAATGACTTGATTGGAAACTTCTGTTTTAAAAAAATGTGGGAAGTGAAGGGAATGAGTTGGCCTTTAACAAAAAGAAAGAGAATACGATCATTTTCTCAATATAATAAGTGAATATCATATTTAACCTATGTATGCTTACATGTAGAAATAATTTTTAAGACATCATGAAACTAGTAAAATATGAGTCAGATAAACTTAGAAGTAACTTTTTGGTTATGAAATACACTTTGTTTCAAGGCATTCATAATTTTACTTATTTGTAGATAATTTTACTTCATAAAAGCATATTTCTAAGTGAATGTTTCTGGAATATTAAGCTCTTGCAATATCTGAGGCTTGTTGAGCAGGTATTTAGTTAAGTTAATCAGGTATTTAGTCTATTTTCTATCTTACAACTCAGTAACCTAAGGCGTTCAGCACATCAGAAAGGAGGAATACAAGCATGTTTGATAGAGCGACTATGTCCAAGGTGTTTCCATATTCATTTTATCCTTTTGAAGAAGAGAAAGAAATAACAGCAATAATAGTAAAAACAAAACCTTATAATTTGTAGCTGCTATATAATAAAGTAAATTTTGCTGTGCTGTGTGCTGTTTAACATAAAACCTAACCCCCAGCTCTGCTTAAAATTAACTAACTACCTGTAAAACCTACCTTATCTATTCTCCCCACATTCTCAGCAAAGTTCCCAGGCATCTCAAGACTCCTGTTTCTCTTGCTGACCAGCTGCAACGTCACAGGGCAAAACAATGTGTTTCTCAAAATGCTATTTTTCAAATGTAACGTACATCACAAAACATGTTGTAAATTAATTAACTGTTCTTTGTTCTAACTTTTGTAAACCTGTTAGCTGCTACGTCACCCTCGATGTATAAAAGCACCCCATTTTCTTTCTCCGGGGCTCAGACTTGGGATGCTAATCCTCTGAGCCAGTGGCCACCTTAATAAAATCCTCCTGTTTCACACATTGGTCTCACTGGTCTCCTAAATATTCTGTAACACTTTCAGCAATCCTGCAAATGGTGCTGTATTTATTTTCCACATTATAAAAAAGAACACCAAGATGCAGAGCAGGTAAGCAGCTTGCTCAAGACCACAGAATGACTTTGTGGCCATCCTTATGAGAGAGGAGAAAGAAAAAAAACAAAAAAACAGTTTAAGTCCTGGGCAGAATTCTTTTAAACAGAGAAACAGCCTGAAAAATCAAGCTGCAACTGCACGGATAAGGGAGCAAAGCTCAACAAGAAACAACTTTGTTCTTTGTGTAATCCGCAGGCACTTGGGAAAAAGTTTCTTTTCCTTTCATGGACATGTACACGGTGGGCTCCATGGGAACTTACCTGGGTGGGGGACTTGCCTAAAACATGCTCACAGTTGCTCAGACAAGAGAAGTTACGCCCTGTGCTTGGCTAAGACATGCCCACAGCTGCACAGCAAAGGGCAGTTACACAGGCAGCTATACAGATAAGGGAAATTACACAGCTACAACTACACAAATAAAGAAAGTTTCTTATAAAAACCTTTGCATTCAACTCTAAAGACAGAAACCCTCTTGGGACCCCTCTCTGCTGTGGAGAGCTTTCTTCTGTTGCTTATTAAACTTTTGCTCCAACCTCATCCTTGGTGTCCAAGCTCCTTAATTTCCTCGGTTGTGAGACTAAGAGCTCGGATAACACCTCAGACAATGAGACTGCTTCATTGACCCTAGACTGTTTCACTGACCACGTAAGCATTCCTGCTGTTTGTAACACACTGAGGGCATGGTACAGCAATTGCATTCCTACCAACTGAGCCCAGGCTCTTGAGCCTCAGCTGACTATTCTACATAACAGACTACGTCTGCCCCATTCAAATAACTTGCAGCAATATAAGCAACGTTAATCAGAACAGAGTATTTCTGGGAGCTTGAATTCTAGCTCCATCTTCTACTAACTGTGTGAATTGAGCCAGTTTCTTAACCAACCTTTTCATTTCAGGTTCCTCATTATATTAAGTAGGTATTAACTAACTTCACTAGATTCTTCTGAGAATGAAACATCATAATCTATGTAAATTTATTTTCTTTTTTCTTGTTTTTTTTTTTGAGACAGAGTTGCCCTGTTGCCCAGGCTGGAGTGCAGTGGTGCAATCTTGGCTCACTGAAACCTCTGCCTCCTGGATTCAAGTGATTTTCCTGCCTCAGCCTCCCGAGTGGGTGGGACTACAGGTGCATGCCACCACACCCAACTAATTTTTTGGATTTTTAGTAGAGACAGGATTTTACCGCGTTAGCCAGGATGGTCTCGATCTCTTGACCTTGTGATTCACCCGCCTCAGCCTCTCAAAGTACTGGGATTACAGGCGTAAGCCACTGCACTTGGCCGTAAGTTTCTTAACTCAGTCTTGAGCACATAGTAAATGCACTCCCTTAAATCAGACATTTTTAATATAATGCTTGATCAATGTTTTATTTATCCATTATTAATAATTTAATATAATTACATTAAAATAATGTTTTATTGAAGAAATAAAGAAATAATATACATTTACATGTGCAATCAACTACATTATGTAACATGTAACTCTAAAACATCTGAGCCCTTGATTCAGAATCATTAGTTTGTTATCAGCACTTTAGAATCTATAAAATATAATAAACATGTTTGCTATCTTTACAGTTTCTATGCACATTTTCACTTGAGGAGTAGAAAGGTTAATGCAGTGTGTACAACTGTAGTATTTTGTATTATCTTCTTGTATTTTTTCATTTTTGATTACTTTTTTTAAAAATAAAATCAACCAAAAGTAAATTTTATCTAACCTTACTTAAGCTATCTAGCCTTTCTTTTAGTTGTTCACGCTTTGACAATCTTAATTCTATGACTAAGATGTACACCTATTCATTAGAGATTACATGTCTATCAAGAATCTCCTGCTATGTCATGAGGCTCTTTAGGGAATTTAAAGGTAAAAGTTAGGCCTATCTTTCCATCCCTCTCAACTGAACTTTTTATATAATCTTATTTGAGTTCAGTTAGATCTATTCAAAGAAATTTTATTTTATGTTTGAACACATAATTAAGGTAGACAAGCACAAAGACGTCACTTCTCCTCTGTCCTGTGGCATCAACAAAACTCAGTTAATTCTGCAAAGTGCAAAGTTGAACATTATAAATAATTGTAGTCTAATTCCATTTTTAAGCAGGGTAATATTTTGTAGTTCAATGTTTAGTGTTGCTGTAATAACGTGAAAATACTGGGCAAGTTTGCTATTCAATTTAAAACTAAATTATGCCATGCCTTTCTAAATCACATTTTCAGATTTCAAAATGGTTCACATCTCATGCTAGTAAAAGAATGAGTGATACTTAGACCGATGGAACAGGACAGAAATCCCAGGAAATATTCCGTGCATTTAATCTCAACTGATTTTTAACAAATATGCCAAGAACACACAATGAGAAAGAACAGACTCTTCAATAAACTGTGGTGGGCAAACTGAATATTCATATGCAGAAGAATGAAATTAGACCCTCATCTCATACCATATATAAAAATCAACTTAAAATGATTTGAAGACTTAAATGTAAAACCAGAAACTGTAAAACTACTAGGAAAAAAACACAGGGGAAGAGCTCCATGACATTGATTTAGAATAATATTTATTGGATACAACCCCAAAAGCATAGGCAACAAAAGCAAAATAAACAAATAAGATTACATCAAACTAAAAAGCTTCTACACAGCCATGGAAACAATCAACAAAGTGAAGAGAAAGCCTGGGAATTGGAGAATATATTTGAAAACTATACATCTGATAAGGGATTAATAGCCAAACTCAAAAAATTAAATATTAAGAAAATAAATAATCCAATAAAAAGTGAGCAAAATATCTGAATAGACATTCCTCAGAAGAAGACATACAAATGGCTAACAGGTACATGAAAAAAATGCTCAACATCACCAATCATTAGAGAAATGCAAATTAAAACTACAATGAGATATCACCTCATACCTGTTAGAACAGATATTATAAAAAAAGACAAAACGTGGCCAGGTGTGATGTCTCATGCCTGTAATCCCAGCATTTTGGGAGGCCGATGCTGGTGGATTGCCAGGTCAGGAATTCAAGACCAGTCTGACCAACATGGTGAAACCCCGTGTCTACTAAAAATACAAAAATGAACCAGGCATGGTGGTGCATGCCTGTAATCCCAGCTACTAGGGAGGCTGAGGCAGGAGAATTGCTTGAACCCAGGAGGCAGAAGTTGCAGTGAGCTGAGATTGCACAACTGCATACTAGTCTGGGTGACAGAGGGAGACTCTATCTCAGAAAAAAAAAAGAAAAAGAAAAAGAAAAACCTTGCAGACTCTTGATGGAATGATAAATTAGTACAGCTGTTACGAAAACAGTATGAAGATTCTTCAAACAATTAAAAATAGAACTACTGTATGATCAAGCAATCTCACTATTAGGTATATATCCAAAGGAAATGAAACCCATATGTCAAAGATCATCTGTACTCCCGTGTTCATTGCAATATTATCCACAATAGCCAAGATATGGAATTAGCCTAAATATCCATCAGCAGATGAATGAATGAAGAAAATGTGGTATATGTACACAATGAAATACTATTCAGCCTTAAGAAAGAAAAAAATCCTGTTGTTTTATGACAATGTGGATGAACCTGGCAGGCATTACGTTAAGTGTAATAAGCCATGCATAGAAAGACAAATACTGATCTCACTAATATGCGGAGTGTGAAAAAGTTGAACTCATTGAAGTAGAGAGTAGAATAGTGGTTACCAAGAGCTGCAGAAATTAGACAGATTTTAGTCACGGATACAAAATTTCAGTTAGAAGGAATAAGTTCAAGAGACCTGTTGTACATTGTGGTGATTACAGTTAATAAAAATATATTGTATATACTTAAAAATTGTGGACAAGTGCGGTGGCTAACGCTTCTAATCCCAGCACTTTGGGAGGCCAAGGCCGGCAGATTGCCTCAGGTTAGGAGTTCAAGGCCAGCCTGGTCAACATGGTGAAACCTCGTCTCTACTAAAAATACAAAAATTGGCTGGGCGTGGTGGGGGCCACCTGTAATTCCAATTACTTGGGAGACTGAGGCAGGAGAATCGCTTGAACCCGGGAGGCAGAGGTTATGGTGAGCCGAGATTACACCACTGCACTCCAACCTGGGCGACAGAACAAGACTCTGTCTTAAAAAAAAAAAAACAAAACAAAGAAAATTGCTATGAGAATAAGTTTTAAGTGCTCTCACCACAAAAATAAGTCTGTGAAGTCATTCCACTATGTATTCCTATATCAAAACCTCATGTTGTACACTATACATGCATATAATTTTTGTCAATTAAAAATAAATTTCCTCAATTGTCTTCAAAAAGAAAAACAAAAGAGAATGTGTATTGACTCCTTGTTCCATTTGCTTTGCCTTTCTACTTGGGAGAAGCCTAGCGATTGCGTTCTGTTTCCCTTCTCCCAAAGCTGCAGATCTTTCTTCACTTAAGTTCAAAATACGTTGTAGTAACTACCTGAATGAAGCCAGCTTAGGTAGAGTAAAATTAATTGCCATGATGTTTATAAGCTAGAACAACTTCACAGATTTAAAGTAAAAACTACAACAAAACTCATTGAAGTAGAAGTGATACAAAGACTTCATTTTCATTTTCATCTTAAACTTAAAAAAAAAGGTATATATTGTGTATTCCTTTAACAGGATGCTTACTTCTAACACACAGAGCACACGTGGCATAAAGGCCAGACATTTCTTCAAGTAGTGAGTCACAAATGAAAACAGCTTTAACACTAGCTTCTCTTCCTGTGTATTTTGCATTTTAATAATGACAAATATTGTCCTATGAGGTTTGTTTCCTCCAAACTTTTCTCTGTTAAACTATAGGTCAGGGCTAATGTAAACAGAGCTGTCAAACTTATATGATAAGAGATTTCCTGAAGTTGGCAGGGTTTAAACTTTCAAGACAAAGCTAGTAGCGTTAAGGTAAATGTTTTTGATTTGGATACCAATCTCTAGGAAGGCATTATGGACTTCCTCAATTACAATGTTTAAACCACCTCCACCGCCCAGCTGAGAAGTTGCAAAATAGAATCAACTTATTCCTGATTATCTCAGCCAGCAATCAAGACTTTCGCCCGGGTTTGTTCTATCCTCATAAGACTGATGGGACAAGTCTCAACAAGGAGGAGCTTGAGTCTAGGGTGGAGAATGTTACAGACGGGTGCACAGAAACCATCACTAGCAAGACACTTGGGAGTGACTTGGAGGCTGCGGTGACACCCTGATTGCTGCTTCACTCTTCAGAAAATGGTCATTGTTTGCAGGCTAGAAATGCAACACACATCCTTTCATATCATCATTCATCACATACCTAAATCTTGCATTTTATACAACTATCAGACTTTATACAACTATCAGACTTTTATTTTCTCCAAACTACTAGCTTTATATCTAAAGATGGGTTTGAAGGTGTCAACAATATTTTTTTGCCAGGTGAGAAGGGTGGTCTATTTCTCTGGCATGGAAGTCCTGACATTGTCACCTCATTGCAAGCTTTGAAATGAGGCTGATAACTGATAAAAGGAACATCAAAAATCAGTTGGAGGGTTGGAAGAAAATCAAGTTTTATCTGCTCATAGGAATCAGTGTCAGATTTCTGAGCTCTTCGGAGCAGAAAGATATTTGAATTTAAAGAATAAAGACCCAAGAGAGGAAAGGAGGAGGTGGTAATATCAGAGCTATTCTGACATCAGGAGTGGAAACGTTAGCTCTGTACAGCAGAATCAATGGATGGGAAAAAACATTTTCAATGTGATTGTCTTACTGAAGGTAGTTTATCGCTGAGGTCCAAAGTTAAATTTTCAGTAAGGAATCTGATTTGTGCAGAATCACTTACAAGGAGTTGCCTTTGATTCTCATTCAAGTAAATGAAATTTAAAGACAACAAAGCAATGTCTTGTAGAAATATCTTAGATGAAATATTTACATAAAACACATGGCTATTTCTCTTCTGTTATTCTCCATTGTGGTTTCAATAATTGTATAATTGCATTAAGTAGGAGAGGAAAGAAAGTATGGTATTGCTGTGGGTCTTTCAGAGTATAATAAAGATTACAGACAAAGATAAGTTTGAATGTTTAACAGATGATCTGTAATTTTGCCCCCTGAAATTTTCTAGTAATGACTGATGAATACTTAATATACAACCATTTTCCAATTGTACAAAAAGTGAACATACTTAAGGTACAGTTTAAAGATAATAAGATCAGAAGGGAATACAATAATTTTGAGCTTTTTAATCACAAATAATAATTTAGGTTGAAGACAATCTAATTGATGTGTGATTCTGGGAAGTTACAATGTGCTTCTAAGATGCGAAGATTCTTTTGAGAAGTAAAATCTTGATCTATAGCTTGTGAATTTTATGTTTTCCCATGATGATAAGTGAGGGAGAGACCAAAGGGAGAAAAGCAAAGGTGCGTTTCAGTTGACAGTGTGCCAAATATACAGTGATTCATGGCGTCCTAATCAGACAGGAGTGACATCTCACTAAAAAAAAGGTTCACTCCACCCACCCTGGAAACTGCTCTTTGTTCAAGCTCAGCACACTGAAAACTACTTTCTAGACATGTCCCCATTCTCATTCTGGATTGGCAAGGAAATTATATAAAAATGCTGACCAAAGCAGGGGTTAAATCATTATGTGACTAAGCCTGGCCTTTCAGATAGATTCAGCTGTGAGTGTGGTTGCTTTTTTGTTTGTTTGTTTTCATTCAAGAACTAAGATCTTTTATATATAGCTTTTTAATTTGTTCCACATTTTCTTAGCAATTTATATAGCCCATATGCTTTTGATGAAAATCATAATCAATATTTCTATTTCACATCTAATTCTGTAGATTACATAGGTTAAATAAATTTATGGCTTCAATGAACTTTAAAAATTATCTCATCTAAACCCCACATTTTATAGATGAGCATATGGAGTCTTTATCTACCAACTACGTAGCTTTGGATAGTATTATATTATGAGAACAAAAACCCTGTCTCCTCTACATGTACATTGATTTTCAAGAACAGAGTTATTTCATGAGCTGTAGAAGATGAATATGCTTTGTGAATTATTGCTAATGAAATCTGAAAAAAGATTAGACATTTGGGTTTAAAGTTATGGTTTCCTAACATGGCTGTGTATGTCAATCACCTAGGAAATTAAAAAAAAATAATAACAAAATAAAACAGCTAAAGGATCCAACACAGACTTAACTGACTCATAATCTGTTAAGGTTGGACCCAATAGTTAATACACTTAAAAAACTCAGCCAGGTGCAGTGGCTCACCCCTGTAATCGTAATCTCAGCAATTTGGGAGACCGAGGTGGATGGATCACCTGAGATCAGGAGTTCGAGACCAGCCTGGTCAAAATGGTGGAACCCCATCTCTACTAAAAATACAGAAATTAGTTGGGTGTGGTGGCAGGCGCCTGTAACCCCAGCTACTCAGGAGGCTGAGGCAGGAGAATCACTTGAACCCGGGAGGCAGAGATTGCATTGCACTCCAGCTTAGGCAACAAGAGCGAAATTCCATCTCAAAACAAAAACAAAAACAAAAACAAAAAAAAGGAAAGAAAAGAAACAGAAACAAAACAAAACAAAACAAAACAAAAAATCTGTTCAGGTATTTCTGACATACAAAGTATGGATCAATGTTTGAGAAATACTGGATGTTAAACAGACACGTGTTTACTTTCCATGATGGTTGGATAGAAACTAGGTTAAAATGTCCAGCTAAAGTATGTAGCTACATAAGGTATGCAAACATAAACTTTAGCTTGGAGAAATTTCAATAATTTTCATTTCAAGCCATGTCTGTACAAGCTCTCTGTTGTCACTATTTTATTTACGGCGTATGTAAGAGAGCCTCTGAACTTCTGATATGAAAAGGCCTATTAATTTGCTTTTTTTTTTTCTTCCTTTTTGAGACAGGGTTTCACTATGTCACCCAGACTGGAGTGCAGTCGCATTATCTTGACTCACTGCAACCTCCACCTCTCCAGCTCAAATGATCCTCCCACCTCAGCCTCCTGAGTACCTAGGACCACAGGAGTATGCTGCCATAGTTGGCTAATTTTTGTATTTTTTGTAGAGATGGAGTTTTGCCATGTTGCTTAGGCTGGTCCTGAACTCCTGAGCTCAAGCTATCCACCCACTTTGGCCTTACAAAATGCTGGAATTATAGGCATGAGCCACCATGCCCAGCCATTCATTTGCTTTTTGCGTAGGAATTTACAGCTAACTCTATGACCAAATAATTGTTGAAATATTTTAAAATAAGAACTTAGTGTTTTGATTAAATCCTGAATAAATGCCTGATAGGAATTAATGAAAGCTACATCTTTTTTAAGCAATAGTATGAAGATCTCTGTAGTTGCTTGGTGTCCATAAATAATAAGACAGAGACCACAGCATCTTTTCTTGGGCCATGTTATTGATCAAATGGCAGCTATTGCCTCACGGGTATAACACAAAATCACAGGCTAAGTAAGTTTAGTGTACAGGGGGTACATTTCACATAGGATTTTACGAACACCAGTATCCTAAGACTCTTTCCTTTCTCCTTCTAATTGTGTCCCTGCTCATCACTTCACTGTACGACATAATTAAAAGACCAAGAAAAGTTATTTCTGAACACGTCACTTTTTTATATCTCTATTAGGCCAGAGCTCAAAACCTTGGTTCCCAAGGATGTTTATTAGTCATAGTGGACAACTAGAGTGTTCTCTCCTTAATGCTTTTCTGTTCTTCTGGAGGCAGCGCTGACCTTCCTCTGGAAATCCATCCTCCTTTCCTTATCACCTCATATTTTTAGAGGGAGATCTTAATCATCATATTCCTCTCAGCAAGCCACAGGAGTGGACACATGACTCAAGAATGGCTGCACAAAGATTTCTTGAGATTAATTAAAATGGCAGTTAAAAAGAAGAAAAAGCTTCACTTCTCTGATGATGAAGGCACATCTCAATCTGCTGTAGAAGACAGTGATGGTGAATAGAGGGACAAAAAGAGAGCCAGATAAATCCCTGGCAGTGTTGGTGTCCTTTCCACAGTGTTCATTGAGCCTCCTGTCCCCTCCCTGCAATTCTTTGTTTCTGTAAATCAATAAGCTTTTCTTTCTGATCGCACTTAGTTTAGACTGAGTTTCTGTCACTTGAAACCCAAAGCGTTTTAAATCAACAAAGATTCAAGGTGCCATGGTTTCATACACTATTTATGGAAAATCCACATTATTTGCCTTTCTTACATACTGCACTTGTTAAGAAGTGGAGGGTGACAGAAGCAATTTTATTGCTGGTTATTCTCTGAACAAATGGGAAACTAAGAAAACAACAATAAATACCTTTTAGAAAATGTAGGATTAAGCCAAGAGAAGGGCAATAGAGAAGAGAGCAAATCTCAATAGTGATTACTATATTTTACATTTATGGTTTTCTAAATACTTGCATACTTCCATTTCTCATGGACTAA
The DNA here is from genome assembly GCA_963573385.1 of Cacajao melanocephalus. NCBI lineage: Eukaryota > Metazoa > Chordata > Mammalia > Primates > Pitheciidae > Cacajao > Cacajao melanocephalus. Next base: position 65,552 of record CAUYLG010026341.1, on the reverse strand, counting down.
ATACTGTATTTTAAGTTCAAAATACCAATAATTCTGGAAAATGCTTCCCAAATAATCTAAACTCATAAGTCATATATTTTTAAGTTTTAATAAGACCTTAGATAAGTTATTCTTTCAATTTAAAAAGATTTTTATCTTATTGGTTAATTACAGTATTTTAGCAAGAACTTTCAGTTTATTTAAAATGAACAATCTTCTTGCCAGATCCTGTTACTTTCATTCCATATTATCTATAGTCTTAAATTTTGGTTTATATTTTACCTAACCATGTTAAGCATTTTCAAACATTCAGACAACAAGAATACCCTAGGATGTCTTATATTTTGAACAACAATTATAATTGTTTTTAATGTATCTGTATGCTTTAGTGGTTGATCAGGTTTCATTTGCATTTTTACTGTAATGTTTAGGTATATTATGTTTTTATTAATACAACTCAAGTTGACACAGCCTTTGGTAACTTCAGTTTCTGTAGTCAAAAGTTTGAGTCATAATTTGAGAACTAATGCATTTTAGTGTTTGCTGAATGTCATGTTTTTGGCATCATGTGAAAACATGAATAATATACACTGTATGGCCACAGGTGATGCTGACTATAGTGCCAAGTTTGTATTAATGATAGGCATGGGAAAATCTATAGGAACATGTCTGCATGTCTAGTTATTAAGTACTTATTAGGCACCCACTGTATGCTCAGCATTTGGATAGGAACTGTGGAATAGCCAAAATGAGTGTAGGGAGTGGTGGTCCCTTTGAATAAACATACGTAACACCATCAGAAAACACAAAAACTATATTTTTTATTAGTTTTCATTAGAAGTACCAAAAATAAAAAAAAATAAGGTAGATCTATTTTCCTGAAAAATATCAGAACTGTGCAATAGCAGCATAAGGGACATATATAGGCAGAAAAAAGGCCTGGTACTATACTAACCATCCATCCAAAATGGAAACTTCCTGTAACCAGCGATTAACCCACTCATATTTGGCCTGACCAATGGCAAGAAACTTAGTATCTGGTGTTCTCTTAGGTAGATTAATCAGAAGGTTCTTTTTGTGTTTAATGAAGATTAATCTGAACCAAAAGTTTTAGCCCCATCTGGTAGTTGGGCTTCTACCACCTGCAAACCAAAGAGTGGTCATGCAACCCGATATCTTGTCAAGAGGAGCCAAGTTCCCATCCTTTAATCTTATATCCTTCCATAAAGGAATGTTAGGGTCCTTGAGGCTTCCTGGAATTTCTTGAAAATCCCTGTGTCACTGATGACACTTGGTTTAATAAGAATTTTTAACTCTTTTACATTTCTTGGGCACAACTCATGTTAGAATTTTCTTTCACTGTGATAAAGGAAGAAGGAAAACGGATGGATAGAGATTTGAACTTCTTGAGAGTTTACCACATTCCAGGCACTTTTTGAGGAGTGGGAGTTGGAGACTTTCCGTGCATCACTGCATCTAATCCTCATAGCGACACTGTGAAGTGGATGTCATTGTCTGTATTCCTAATGAGAAAGCTGATAATATGTATTTTCTCTTCACTCACTGTGGTTATTTTCTTCCTTTTACAGAAGTCTCTAAGTGTAGAAGTCTCTAACTATACACTTAAGTTAAGGTGATCTTATATATTCTCACCCAGTCCAGAACAGTTTTGAGAGTGACAGGGACCACTGTTGTAATTTTGTTCCAACAAAAGGTATAACCTGAGACTGAGAATACCTGAACCTCTGATCATCATAACTAAAGGCTCCTGGGTAGTTCTAGCTAGGAGCACTGTAGCTTAAGGACATGATCAAGTCACTCCATCTTGTGTTTCTAACTCTCATGGCCTCCTGTCTATGCATAGTATGAGAAAGTATTGTCTTATATCAACTTCCACACAAGAAATTTTCTCCTTTTTATTTATTTATTTACTTTGAGACAGAGTCTGCCTCTGTCACCTAGGCTGGAGTGCAATTGTGCTATCTCGGCTTACTGTAAAATCTACCTCTGGGTTCAAGTGATTCTCCTGCCTCAGCCTCCCGAGTAGCTGGGATTACAGGCATGCACCAACATGCCTGGCTAATTTTTATATTTTTAGTAGACAGAGGGTTTTACCATCTTGACCAGGCTGGTCTTGAACTCCTGATGTCAGGTGATCTGCCCGCCTTGGCCTCCCAAAGTGCTGGGATTACAGGCGTGAGCCACAATGCCCGGCCTTTTCTCCTTTTTCTAAGGACACATTTCCACCCAAATTCACTTGAGTTCCTGATAAAATTTTAAACAAAAGACCTTTTGTGACTCTCTCAGGACAATAGTTGAGAAGAAGTTGAGTCCTGGACAGCGTCATGCCTGTTACTCCTAGGGCAGTTTCATATTCAGCCTCCCATTCACTCAGGAGTTGAACAAGTCGAGACTATTCTCTAGATTTTTGCCTGGTCCTCTGGCATTACTATTTCTACATACCCCAGGAAAAGGTGAAATTAGTGTTTGCAGAATCCCTTTGAGATGGCCAATAAAAGATGATTTGATGGCATAAATTATTATTGTAAAAAACAGACTGTAGGATTGTGTCCTTCAGGTTCGAAACAACGCTCTTAACACCATATGAGGAGATGAGCTTGAAACATCCACTTGCTGGTATCTACTAATGACTTTCATTATTGTGGGTCAGCAAATGTTTTGTCAATCCATAGTGAGAACCACTCTGTGTGATGATTACTTAACAAGGAACTAAAATTTGTTCTACATGCACAGACTGAATCATATTCTGAGTTGGGATAAGCACTAATAATACAAGTAGAAGCTTGTTCAATTATATGCCTTGGAAGAGCCAACTACCAAACAGAAGAAGACTCTAAATTTGTCAGCATTATCCAAAATGATTCCAGATTTGATAATGCCAAATGAATAGAATCTTTCCTAGTTTTACTTTACTATCTTAAAACTTGCAAATCTTAAAACTTGCAAGTCTTAAAAGGAATTTTAGTTATCGTTTTATGTTAAACCAAAGAAGAGGGAAGTTGAAGTTTACTTTACAAAATAAATAACATTTTATACAATAAAAAAGTATAAATTTTACAATTCATTGTGAAAAAATACTTTGACTATTCAATTTGTCTACCTTCCTTAATTTCCATCAACTTACAGAATTAGGGCATCATTTTTCTGGCTCCATTATATTTTGAATGACCTGAAGGGTCCTGTTTCTATGATAAGCAGTAAAGTTATATCATTTAACCTAACAACTAATATTGGTGCTATGAACATTTTCATAATGTGGCATTAAAATGTATTTTAACCCATAATGCCTACTTCAAAACAAAATTCTTGATTATAAGGGTGAATAGTAACATGCTTATAAGAATATTTCTTATATAGATAAAGATACTTTAGAGCACCTAGAAATACTAGCAAAATATATTAGAAGAGTAGCTTAATGGATTTTTTATTTTGTAAAGTTCTCTGCATATATGCTTACAGATTCATTAGAGTTGAGTTCATTATACCCATCTTTTTGAGGTATAACTTTGGTTTCTCTTAGCAAGAAAAGAGATTGATTTTTGTTTTTCAACCTCTTTGTCACATCACAGGAAAAATGGAGCTCTAAGGTAAACAAGCTCATTATTTATGTTTGTGTCTTGGTACCCAGGCCTTTAGAATCTAGGTAAAGAAAATCACTTTGCAATTATTTCACGACTGTAAGCCATTATCAGAAGATTCACTTGCAGGAAAGTTGTAAAGATTCACTTTGCAGAAAAGTTTGCAAACTTTAGTGAGCGTAAATGCTACCTGTGGTGTTTGCTAAACAAGCAGTTTTCTTAATCTCTCTCCTTCCCCCACATCTCAGGACAGATTCTTCTGGTCTGGAATGAGATCAGGAATTTCAGGTTTATCAAGCACCTGGTGTTTCTCAATGCTTGTAACCCAGATGCTGTTCTGAGAAAAGCTTGTCCAAATTATCAGGGAGTAGAAAAAGGAAATTTAAGACAAGCGTAGTAAAGGCAGAAATAGTATGTTTATTGTAACTTGTCAAGGGTGATAGAAATGTATGGGTATAATCAAAACACTAAAACTTTATTTTCTTGCCATTTCACTTCTTTTCTTATCAGCTTCTCCCACAAACCCACTGTCCACCCAGTATGCCTTTCAGGTTAGACCTTATTTATTCTCATCCTTCTAGAAGATAACTGATATCAGTTTACAATAAGTCCCTCTGCCAGGGGTATTTTAACTTTAATGGAGTGCTCTAGAAATACATTCCCCATCAAATGCTCCTCTCTTTGTTAGAGAGGAAGTTTAGTTCAGTGATTAAAGACAGACTACCTGGATTCAAATTCTGCCTCTCTCATTTATTAACTACACACTTTTAGACAGTCACTTTATGCCTTAGGTTTGTTATATTTAAAAAAGGATAATAATAGCATCGATGTCATAGGATTGTCATGAGAAGCAAATAATTAACATATGTGAAACACTTAGAACAGTACGAAGAAAACGTTAAAGCTGTATAAATGTTACTTATTATTTGTTGTGTCTAAGCCAATGGATCAGTTATTTGGGCCTAAAAACTTGGTGTGACACTTGAGTAGGTTTTTTGTCTTGGATTTAGGGAAATAAAGAATATTCTTTTCACTAAGCTTCAGGAATCATTGGCTTTTCTACCCAAACATAAATAAAAAGACACAGGCCTAGTAATCAACTTAAAGAAGGCATGAGAGAACTGTGAAAACAAGAATTAGGATTTCTGTTTAAAAAAAAAGCAAAAAACAAAAAACTGAATCTCTCCTATATGTGTATAAAACAGTAACAAAGATATGATTTCAGAAGATATTCATTTAACACAATGTAGCAGCTATTCCTGATAACATTATTGTTATTTTCTAAATCTAGGAAGAGAGTACATTACCTTTAACAAAGTTTTACCAGCCTAATAGGCAACCTCATCCTCGTATGATTTTCTGATCAGGGGCCCTACAGGTGATTGACAGCTGTAGTGAGGTTGTCCTTGCATTCAGCACCAGATATTTCCATTAGTTGAGAAATGCCATCATCTAGGAAAATACCTTGCTAAGCCTGTGATATAAGGGACTTAAGAAGCAAGGCCGGGAGAGAGATAAGGAGCCAAACTACTAACCACTCTATATTCGAAATACCCACTGAATTGGGTAGAGAATAGAGAATAGAGAAAAGAGCAGGGCCTATATAGGAAAGAACAAAAAAGCAGAAAAAGTTCCAAATTTTTCTCTGCATGGGCAGAGCCTGAGAACAAAAGTCACTAAGAAATCCCTGGCATGTGGTTGGGTAAATTCTGAGATTTTTAAGAAGTATTTTTAATATGATAGGGCTTTGTTTTGCTGTTTTTGCTTCCTAGTTCCCACCATCCACTCTCTCTTCTATAAAACTCCAGTGAAGTCTAATATGCCTATATATTTCTCTAAGGTGGTATTTTGGTCAATAAATGGCTAAGACTATAAAAGACTGCACACAGACACACAGGGAAAGAACGGCCCAGGAATTCCAGGTGGTGAGTTTCAGGAAACCCTGTGACGGGCTCCAGCAAAACTATCAGCCTTATAGAAAGTCAGCTAAAGGGTTGTACAAATTTTGGAATGGGCAAGATCACCTTCTCCCATCCCAGTTTGGTAAATAATATATATTAAGCATATACTACACGTCACATGCTAATTGTATATACTATTTTGCATAATTATTTACATATTATTTAAGCCTCACAAGAATCTATTTTTATGTCCCTATATAAACAAGAAAACCAAGGCCCAGTCTTACTGATTTACTTGTCTAAGATTACACAGCTAAGTAGAACCATGGTGGCAGAACCAGGATACAAAGAAAGACCACCAGATCTAGAGCACAGCGTAGCACTCTTAACCACTCTCAGGCTTTGGTTGACCTCAGAGATGGGAGGAGGATGACAGCTTGTGTGATGCATGAGAATAGCAAAGTCAGCAGTTCAGTGGGACGGCCTGAGAGTGAGAACCTGAATGACAGAGGTACAATAGGAGTCCTGAGCTGGGCACTTGGGCCAGTGATGATCGTAAATAGCAGAAATATCAGTCCCTGGCAGTGTCAGAGACAGAACTTTTGCTCATTTCAGGATTTTGCTGCTCACTGGAGCATAATGTGTATGAAGAACAGTTCCATGTACAGCAAGCATACCAAGGTAGAGCAGAAAGTGCCTAAAGGTGAAACATAGATATTCCAGGTAAAATCAGAAAAGAAAAATAAATGCTTAATCTCACTATTACTTAACATTATTCTGACAAGTGAAATAAGATCTAAAACAGAAAAAGACATAGAAAATATGAAAGGATTGGAAAAGGAGTAGAGAAAAATTGTTTGCACATAACATTTTAATTAACACACTACTGGGCATGAAATTAATAGACAATTAGACAATTAATAGACAATTAAAGGATTGTTTATTAGTGTTTCACAGAAACATTTATGAAAAAGCTTTATAATTTACTTCATATAGTGACACAAAATATTTTTGTGTGTGTTTACCACTACTACCACACCACACTCTTCATGACTATAGTTCCAATTATAGAATGCAAGTTTAGTCATTCTTAATAAATCCTTTTGCCTTCTTTACAAAGTTTTGCATACAACCCTTAAGAGATTCCTAAGCATAAGTACAAGGTCTGGATGGATCAAAATGTTGATACTTAGAAATTAAGCAGCACCAGCTAGTATTTCAGTCTCCAAATGGACCTTTGTTCCAAGCAAGAGTGCTAGGTTTCAGTGGAGAAAAAATAATTTAAAAATTGTTAAAAATAGATGAAGAGGGGGCCGGGCGTGGTGGCTTAAGCCTGTAATCCCAGCAATTTCGGAGGCTGAGGCAGGCGGATCATGAGGTCAAGAGATTGAGACCATCTTGGCCAACATGGTGAAACCCTGTCTCTACTAAAAATACAAAAATTAGCTGGGTGTGGTGGCGTGCACCCATAGTCCCAGCTACTCTGGAGGCTGAGGCAGGAGAATTGCTTGAACCTGGGAGGTGGAGGTTGCAGTGAGCCAAGATTGTGCCACTGCACTCCAGCCTGGTGCCTGGCGACAGAACGAGACTCTGTCTCAAAAAAAAAAAAAAAAAAAAAAAAAAAACCAAAAATAGATGAAGAGGAAGAAAAATATATATAAATCAACATGTTTTAAAATATAAACATTACCAGATTAAAACACCACCAAGACCCCCTACCCACACACACAACAAGAACATTGTGTCTGGATGCTGCTTTTTTGGGAAATAGAAGTGCTTTCATCTGGTAGACACAGCTTCATGTTAGGACACACAGCTCGGTGCGTGAGGACCACAGCTGGATTCCCTCTCTTACTTACCACTCCTCATGTACCTTCCCTATTCAGGGCACAATCCAAATAAATATATGCAGTAAATCTGTTGAAAGAGATCTTGTTGGCAACAGCAACAATGAAATATAAAATTAGGAATAACCCGAATAAAATATGTACAGAATCTATATGAAGAAAATTGCAAATATTTTCTGATAAATACAAAATAATAAATTGAGTGTCATAGCTTGTGCCTGAATTGTATAATTAAATATTTTAAACCCACCAACCATTCATGCAAATATTTATTTACAGACTTAGAAACTTCCAACTACAGTATTATGTTCTGCAGCAGAGGATGAAGGGATTCAAAGTGTGTTTCTTAGATCAGAGAACTCATTTACTGACACAACTGTACTGCTCTTGGCTTTGCCCATGAGGAGAATTTCCCTTTTCCACTATATGAAGGGCTGCCCTTGAGTGGGGCAATAATATGGCAATAGTCCATTTACAGCTACCTTAACATAGTGTACCAGCTCACTAATGAACCATGGGCAGGTGTTGTTCCCCCTACTTGTTGATTAGTTGATCAGAATTAATCCCCATGAGGTTATATATGTTAGTTAAGGAAGAGACCTGAATACAAAAGAAGTAAGTGTCATGGGTGTCTGGGTTATCTGACCAGATAAGCTTGTGGACCTTCTTGGGCTTAATCCAATATGTATAATTTCTATCATCTAATACATTTTTTTTATTCTACTTGATCCCCTGTCCTGGTGGATTTTATGATGCCAGATCATGATGGAAGGTCTGAGTTACATTACAGGGTCTTTCTCAAGGGGACCCAATTTACCCTTCAATTGATGGCCTCTGGGTCTGTAAGTTCCCTGACATCTGCGAACTGGATGAAGAACTGTGATGGCTATAAGCCCTCTGCTCACCAGTTCTTGATAAAGCCACACCCTGATGGATGATCATCCATCTCAACCGTCAGAACGCCATAATCACCACAGATACAGATAGGTCTAGACACCTTAATGCCTGCTTTAGCCTTGATACTCATTATAACAACTATCCCAAACATGTGTGGCCTCTGCCATTCTGGAATGTCATTATCCACATTGTCAGTAGAGAGAGTGGCAGCATCTTTTACTGCCGACTCCAGCCTATAGATGACAACCACTCAGTGTCCTCAGAGATGCAGTGCCCCTGCACCAGGGCACTCTTCATTTCCTTAGCTTAATAGTGCTCCGTAGACCCTCTCAAGGAACATAATTGGATGATGGGTTCTACCATGTCACATAATAAATTCATTTAAATATTCTCACATCCCAAACCTTCTGGGAACATCTCAGATCCCCCAACATATCCAATTCATTTACTGTAGACCATTTCCATGTCTAAATTTCAAGAAACACTCTCAGCATATTAGAACTGGCTCCAAGTGTTCTTGAGAATACATTCAATTATCAGTCACAGTAGAATGCTCTCATATAAAGAAATTCTCCCTTACCTAGTTTTATATTCTACCCTTTTCTAGTCCAGCACCAACTCCCACATGTGATCCAATAGTTCCTGCCAGTACAAATGGACTAGTACTTGTAAACTCTTTGTGTTTAAGCTAGTTCTCTCCAGTACAGAGACTGCATTTCTCTGTAAGTCTGGCTTGAGACCTATGATGGTTAGTCTTAAGTGTTAACTTGGCCAGGCTATGGTGTCAGCTGTGGTGACAGGTCAAACACTAGTCTAGATGTTGCTCTAAAGGTAAGTTTTAATATGATTAGTCAGTAGACTTTGAATCAACAAATTACTCTCCATAATGTGAGTGGGCCTCATTTGATCAGTTGAAGGCCTTAGGGGCAAAGACTATTTTTCCCTTAATAAGTAAAAGAAATTCTCATGTAAATTCCGCCTGAGTTTCCAGCATGCTGCCCTACGGAATTCAGATTTAAGAGTACAACTGTAAGGCTATGACATCAACTCTTATTGAATTTCCAGCCTCGCCAGTTTGCACAAATGAAGGAGCCAATTCCTTGGTCTCTTTGTCTCTCTCTCCTTCAGCTGTTCATTTCCAGAAGGGAGCATTTGTCATAAAGGTCTGTTTTCCAGGGTATTTTCCATTTTCTTAGTCTAGGTTTTTCCGAAAGCAGAGCTTGAGACAAGGTAGCACCTTGCATGCAGGTTTACTTGGGAAGCAGTCCCAGAAAGCAGGAGGAAAGGGTGGAGGAGAAAAACATGGGAGAAGGAAAAGACAACACATGGCAACTACTGGGTTCGTCACCACTACAGTGACTGATGCTTAGCTCCATGTGAACTTCTGAGGAGTCTTGTGAAATGTCGCCCAGATCTCTCTGGCCGGACGATAAAAGGAAGATTCATGTATCCATGTTTAAAACTGTGCTCTGTGTTGCACGTACATGGGTACCAAATGGACTTACTGGTTACATGAAGAACCTTGACACTTGTCACCGGAAACTATTTGAAGCATAATATATAGTAAACTCGAATGTTCTGTTTTCTGACCATGGCTAATCTGTAATTCAATCATCTCACTCCTTTACTTTTATTTTAACTGCTTTCTAACTCCTAATCTTTTATTCCCACATTTTATCCTATTCAACAGTGTCCTGGGTGGCACCAAGCAGGTTCAGATCCTTTCTTACCCTTTCCTGACTCTCTGACCTTGGGGAAGTTTAACTCTCAGGGTGTGTTTTCTTGTCTGTAAAATGGGATAATAGCAGCACTAATTTTATGGGGTTGTTATGAGAATGATTTGAGGTAATGCATGTAAAGCATTTAACAGTGGATCTGATGCATAGAAACCAGTCAGTAAATAATTGCTATTACAATTACAATAGTGGTTATAGTAATGATGATGGGATTTGCCCGGCTCCAGTACCACAGTCCATAACATCATCTACTCTCTTACCTTTTGACCCGTGGGTTTGTATTGAACCTGACTAGTAAACTTCAAAGCAGAATTTATCATCCCTTCACTTCAATTGGACTGAAATTGTACATAATTACCATAAAAGAGACAATTAGGGCTTATGCTCATTCCTGGTCCCTTTCTTTAGCTACAGTAACTCTGCTGCTTTCCAAACCATGTGTATTGCAAAGACATCCTTTGTTACTGGCCTCTGGCCTTATCTTCCTTCTTTGATGTGATGTTCTTACTTATTCTGAGAAAAAATTGAAATCAAGACCTGGACTACCTCAAAGCCACTGTTCTTTCATTGCTTATCTTCACCTACTTTGGCATCTCCATTCATCCTCTGCTCCTTTTCTGCATCTCAGAAGATACTTAGTACTGTTATCCCAGTCTAGGGATTCAACATCTGTTCTGGAGGCCCCCCTGGTACCTACCACCCACCCTTGGCATCTCTTCACATTGCTTCATCAGATCAACATACATGTTGTTACCTAAATGAGCTAGTCATCATGTCCCTGATTTAGAAGAGCTCTGAAACCTGGCCACCTGGGTTTGAATCTTTGCTCTTCTGCTTTCTAGCAGTGTGACAATTTGGCAAACTTAGCTCCTCCATCTCTCAGCTTAACCTCTATTCAAATGGAAAATAATAAGTCTTACCCACATAGAAGTGTCTGTAAGGATTAAATAAATTAATATATGTAAAGTATTTAGAATAGAATATAATCATGTTTGTCTAAGAAATTCCTGCTGTTATTATTCTTAATGTACAAAACACATCCATGAAGATGCGTAGGGGGAAGCAGAACAAAAGCAAGAGCTCCACAGCTATCATTTGTCCCAACAGTCTCATAACTGGGTGTACATCCAAAGGAAAAAAATTCTACCAAAAAGACTCACATGTTCACTGCAGCACTATTCATAATAGCAAATATATGGAATTAACCTAGGTGCCCATCAACAGTGGATTAGATAAAGCAAATATGTTATATATACACCATGGAATACTATGCACCCATAAAGAAGAATGGAATCATGCTCTTTGGAGCAACAAGGATGCAACTGGAAGCCATTATCCTAAGTGAATGAATGCAGGAACAGAAAACTAAATATCACATGATCCCACATATAAGTGGGAGCTGAACTTTGGGTACTCATGGACATAAAGATGGCAACTACAGAAACCTAGAACTACTTGAGGGGTAGAAGGACAAGGGTTGCAAAACTATTGGGTGCTATACTCAGTATCTAGAAGATGGGGATATTTGTACATCAAATCTCAGCATCATGAAATATACCCAGGTAACAAACCTGCACATGTACCCCTTGAATCTAAAATAAAAGTTAAAATAAATAAATAACCTAAAAACTATAGCCAGCTAGGTGCTGTGGCTCATGCCTGTAATCCCAGCACTTTGGGAGGCTGAGGTGGGTGGATCATGAGGTCAGGAGTTTGAGACCAGCCTGGCCAACATAGTGAAACCCTGTCCCTACTAAAAATATAAAGATTAGCCAGGTGTGGTGGCCCACGCCAGTAATCCAGCTATACGGGAGGCTGAAATGGGAGAATAGCTTGAACCTGGGAGGCGGAGGTTGCAGTGAGCCAAGACCACACCATTGCACTCCAGCCTTGGTGACAGAGTGAGAACTCTGTGGCAAAACAAAACAAAACAAAAACAAAAAAAAAACTATAGCCAAAAATTAGAAAAATTTAAAAAGTGTTTTCTTTTTCCACATGGTCACACATTAATTTGCATCAGTATGTTAAACTATATAATTTCTGTGAGATTTGATACCTGATGTATTAGTTCATTTGGATCGCTATAAAGGAATGCCTGAGTCTGGGTAATTTATAAAGGAAAGAGGTTTATTTGGGCTCACAGGTCTGCAGGCTATGTGAGAAGCATGTTACCAGCACCTGCAGGTACCAGGAAGCTTCCAATCAAGGCAGAAAGCAAAAGCGGGGAGCTGGTATACCTCATAGTGAGGGAGGAATCCAGAGAGAGGGAGCTAGAGGGAGAGACAGGGAGAGGTGTTACACTCTTCAAACAACCAGATCTCATATGAACTCATAGAATAAGAACTCACTTATTAGCATGAGGACACCAAGCCATTCATGAGGAATCCACACTCCCATGACCCACCTTGCACTAGGTCCACCTCCAACATTGGAAATCGCATTTCAACATGAGATTTAGAGGAAACAAAACATCCAAACCACAACACTTGAGCAGGGGAAACAAACGCTGAGGGTCAGGTGAGATGATATTCAAGGCTTACCAGGCTTCGAGGACTTGTGAGTGGTGATGCTGAGCATCTGTAGCGGTGTGGCCAGTGGTCGCATCCTAGATAGAGAGACCCTATCTTCACCGGGCTTTCTTATAACAATGTCTCCCTGGCTCTTCTCAGTTTCTGTGCCTAGTTCATCAGCTTTCTGTTGATTCTGTGATGTACCTAGGATTATTTCAGTAAGTTTCTTTTCTTCTGTCATGTGAACTGGTGTCTCTTCCTCTTGTCTGATCCAGGAATCCTAATGACTACAGTGGCCGGTACTGCTTCTTGAAGCTGATTCTTCCTTTGGGAGACATTATTCTTTTATTCCTACCCAAATGTTTCTCAGATTCTTGCCTCTGCTTACTCTGTCCAACTCTTTAACCTCTATATTCTTTTTCCGTTCACTTGTGGTACTTTTCTCTCATTCTAAACATTCTCTGTGATTGAGCTCATCTATGAAACTGTCTTCAACTACTTCAACTTCAGTGTAAGTGGTTCCCACATCTATATTTCCATGTAAGCCTTCAGTCCTAAATTCCAGATGCAAGTTTTGACTTCTTACGTATTACATGACTTGGGTGTACTGACCATGTCATTCTTATAACTGAACCACTCATGTCGCTGTACTCTCTCAGGAAGTGATAGTTAAGCCAAAACTATGCAGGAGTCATCCTTGACTCCTTCTTTCCTCCTGTTCCCTTCTCCTGTTGCTACCACTTTATTTATGATCCCTCTTCTTTAGGCTGAACAAATGCAAGACCTATTAAACTTCTAAATTGAACAACTACATAGCTTTCTAAACTTTTAAAAATGCAAATCTGATATTGATCCCCTGCATAGTAGTTTTGGATGCTTGTATATTTTCTTCATATCACTCAAAGTAATTTGCGGCAAATTATTTTGGTTCAAAACTAGTCAACTGAAGGGCCTTTTCTGAAGTCTTACTATGAATTATGAAGGGCCAGAAATGTGAAGGTACATATAAATGATTTCTCACTCTTAGAGAGTGCAAAGTCTTCTGGGAAAGAAAATCACAATGCATCAGACATGGCTTATGTTCTTAAGAGACTCTGGGTCTCTCAACTTTGCCATCTCCCACCTCTCTCCGGGATCTACATGGTTCCTGACAGACGTCACACAGGTACAGAGTGTATCTTGCCTCCTGGTCACATGGAGGCCTCTTGCCACTTCCTTTTCATACACCAGTAACCACACAGGATTGAAGTGACAGTAGGTTCCCAACAAATAATTATTCATAAAATGCAATTTTGACATTATGGTATTTAAAATATTCCAGCATCAATTATAAATAGAACCTAAATAAGAACATCATGTTGTGCATTGGAGAATAATTGGAGATTTACAGCTTATATTATTTACTTCATCTTTAATAGACTTCTAGCTTATAAGAGTAGAAAATTTTCCCAACAAACCCAGAGGCTACTTTATTGAATTGCTTACATAAAATAAATAAGCATCCCAAGAATACTGTTTAACTCTATTTAGGTCATCAGTTTAGAGCTAGATTTTACATTTAATACCCTTAATAAAATAAAAGGAAGGCAAATGATTTTTAGTACAATATTCTCTGTCTCACAAAGGGAGAGGTAAAATAAACTTTTCTAAACTTACATCAGGAAGGTATTTGCTGTGAAGTATATTTACTTTTTAAGGATCATTTACAAATATTTGCCGAAGACATCAACATTTCTCAACAAATTGGCTTGTGTACTAACAATTCAAAAACTGCAAGGCATTTGTATTTATATTTGTAAGCTTTATCTTTGATTTTTGAAATTTTTTATTGTGAGATAAATTTAGACTTACAGAAGAATTGTGCAAAGAGTAGAGTTCCCATATATCCTGTATCCAGCTTCCCCTTACCTTAATACCTTGTATAACTACTGACCTATTATATAATTAAGAAACATATCTTGGTATGATAATATTATCTAAACTGTAGAATTGGGGGGATTCACCAATTTTTCCACCAACTTTTTTGTTCCAGTGTCCAATCTAAGACACTCTGCTGCATTTAATAGTTTTGTCACTCATCTCCTCCACACCATAGCAGTTTCTTAGTCTGTCTTTCTTTTTCATGGCCATGACATTTTGAATGTTCAATATTTGAACAGCCTCCCAAAGTACTGGGATTACAAGGGTGAGCCACCCTGCTGGGCCTGAGAGGTTTTTAAAATGTACTTAAATTATGTAATGGCAAGAGGCAGTGTATTAGTCTGTTTTCATGCCACTGATAAAGACATACCTGAGACTGGAAAGAAAAAGAGGTTTAATGGACTTATAGTGCTGCATGACTGGGGAGGCCCCACAGTCATGGTGGAAAGCAAGGAGGAGCAAGTCAAGTCTTACATGGATGGTGGCAGGCAAAGAGAGAGCTTGTGCAGGGAAACTCCTGTTTTTTTTTAAACCATCAGATCTTGTGAGACTCATTCACTATCATGAGAACAGTGCAGGAAAGACTTGCCCCCATAATTTAATTGCCTACCACCAGGTTCCTCCCATGACACATGAGAATTGTGGGAGTTACAGTACAAGATGTGATTTGGGTGGGGACACAGCCAAACCATATCAGGCAGACTCAGCATTTAAACTCAGGTCTGTTTGATTTTAGTCATTATGCCAGGTGGGAGCATTATTCCAGAAGCTTGGCAATGTCCCCTTCCCCTCCTTTTTCCTCTCTTTATATTTATTTCTCTTATTTTCTGAAAAAAAAAGATTCTGTGACAGATTCTTAAGCTAGAACTTCCAAACTCAGAATACAAAAGTTTATTAATCTTTCCTAAAAAGAAAAGAAGAGAAATAATCTATCATCATTATCATTATCATTATTATTTTGCAGCGAAACCACAACAGCAAAAAAAGAAACCAAATCTGTCTGCTGGATGCTACAATGTGTTAAAAATAGATATGGCTCTTTCCTAATGAAGGGTCCTTTCCTATAGAGAAGACAGACAAAGAGACAAAACAAACAAACAAACAAACACAAAGTATTAGCTTCTAATAACTTTTAAGAAGGAGAAAAAAGAGTGACAGAAAAATGATGGGAACCATGGGGACTACTTTAAATTGGGTGGCCAGGAGAACCTCTTTGAAGAGACAAGATTAAAGCTGATTCGTGGCAGATGAGAATGAGCTAATCACCTGCTAGTGGGGAGAGAGCAATCCAGACAGAGACTTGAAGTGGCCCAGTCATTCTGTGGTAAACAAGAATGGCTACCAAAGTGTCTAATCTGGTGTGGACAAACACCTCTCAATATCTAATTTCATTATTTTTTATTTTCAAATATTTATTTGGTTTCTTGTGTGTGGGAGGCATAATTCCAGCCACTAGGAAACACAGTCTTTGAACATATAGAACTTATTGTCTAGGAGAGAAAACTTGAAAGTTAACTAGAGATAACCAATCAAAGTGGTGAGGTTTTATGTAAGAAGAGCACTTAATCCCAATTTGGATGGGAGTAACAGAATCAGGAAAGATTTACTTAAACGGACATGTAACCCACACAGCAAGAAAATACAGGGGCTCATAATTGTCTTCTTGAGCTTGATAGAAAGCTCTGAGTAAATGACTTCAAAAGTGTTATGGGTTGAATTGCGTGCCCCACCTATTTCATATGTTGAAGCCCTAATCCTTAAGACCTAAAAATATGACCTTTGGAAACAAGGTCATTATAGAAATAGTTAAGATAAGTCTTTAAGGTTGAGCCCCAATTTCATAGGACTGCTGTTGTTATTTAATGGGGTAATTTGGACACAGAGATAGACACATACACAGTGAAGATGTGATGAGACATGGTGAGAAGATGGCCATCTACAAGTCAAAGAGAGATGCCTGGAGCAGATCTTTCTCTCATAGCCCTCAGAAGGGCTTTGAAGGGCTTTGACTTGTAGATGAACCCTATCAACACCCTGATTTTAGACTTCTGGTCTCCAGATTTGTGAGAAAATACACTTTTGCTGTTTAAGTAATCCAGTTTGTGGTATTTTATATGGAAGACCTTGCAAACAAATACAAATATGAACTTGGAAATACCTATAATATTGCATTAAATGAAATGAACATACACAATTTGCCTATAACTTGGCAATGCATCCTAAGAACAAACAAACAAACTCAAACAAAATGGATATACTTTCTTTCTCGGGGCCTGTAAATTAGATTACACCACAGAGTGTGTGAAAGCAAAATAAATATTTCTAATCCAGTAAGTGCAAAGTAAAGCATTGCACCTGCTTGTTCAAAAAAAGAAAAAAAAATTACAGATAAATATACCAGTTTTGTAAATTGTACTTATAGTAACATTAATTCTATATTTTCTTGAATAAATAATAATGGTATTTACACTTAAACTGAAAACAAAATATATTTAAAAGGTAATATTTTTCATACAATCATAATCCTAGTCATTTTATGTTTATTTATCACTTTTAATTTGTTCAAATGTAAGAAGTACATTTTCTCTAGAAAGACTGGATAATGAAAATAAGGAAGTTGCTAAAGAGAAGACTTGGAATATTCTTAACACAAAGAAATAATGAATGTTTGAGGTAATGGATACTCTGATTTGGTCATTAAACCTTGTATACAGGTATGAAAATATCACATGTACCTCATAAACGTGTGTAACTACGTACCAGTAAAAAATTTTAAAGGAAATCCTTAAATAACAAATATACATTTATATACATAGAATAAGCTCAAGTGTAATTGTTAGAGGGATGGGTGAAATGTCTTAAGAGATTTTAATTACTCAGAATATGCTTGAGATTTCTTCCATTTTGTTTCCTCCATTCCTTCTACTTCTTTATCTATTTAAAAATAAATACATGAAATAGCAAGCAGCAGGAATAGATTCACTGATTTGTAGTTATGAAAATGTCTAAAAATGTCTCAGATTTTCTATTTTTCTTCTAAATTTCTAGTTATTCACAGACTGAAGATGCACTCATTATGACATTGGTTCCTGTTTTAGAGTGGTATTCTATTAGCATATGATTTATCTAAACCAGTAGATCTCAATCTTGGTAGCACAATAAAATCACCTGTAATCTTTTTTTTCTTTTTTTTAAATTTTTTTGAGATGGAGTTTCGCTCTTGTTGCCCAGGCTGGAGTGCAATGGCGCGATCTCGGCTCACTGCAACTTCTGCCTCCCAGGTTCAAGCTATTCTCCTGCCTCAGCCTCCCGAATAACTGGGATTACAGGCATGCACCACTATGCCCACCTAATTTTGCATTTTTAGTAAAGGTGAGGTTTCTCCATGTTGGTCAGGCTAGTCTCGAACTCCCGATCTCAGGTGATCTGCCCTCCTTGGCCTCCAAAAGTGCTGGGATTACAGGTGTGAACCACCATGCCCAACCACCTGTAATCATTTTTTAAACACTTGTGCTTGAGCTCCAATCCCAAAGCTTCTGACTTAATTGGTCTAGGGTGGGGCCCAGACATTAATATTTTAAAAAAACCTGTACAACCAATTAAAATGTGCAGCCAAGGCTAAGCATCCCTGACCTAGGCAGTATTTCTCATCCTGGGCTATTCATCAAAATCACCTGGGGTACTTGTTAAAAACATAGATTCGTAGGTCACTCCCTCAAGACTCTGATTCAGTAAGGTCTATGGTGACCAAGGGAATTTTTACTTTTAACAAGCACCCTTGGGGCTTCTGATAATTAGCCAAGGTTAGGAAACACTGGTTTGGACATCCACTAAAAATGCAAGACATGCTAGACCGGTCTGTTTTGTGCTTCCTGACAAAATTTCCTCAAACTCACCTTAGTGCTACTTGTTGTTGAAAAATTTTCTTTTAACATTTTCTACTTTTCCTGTCTGTGGTTGTTTATATTTGTTTATGTATTTGGTTTCTCCATTAATCCCTTTCACAGCATTCAAGAACCAATTTGAGATTATATATATATATATATATATATATATATATACACATACATGTGTATGTGTGTATGTATGTGTATGCAAAATACATACATAAAATATAAAAACAATAAACTAAATAGTGATAAAATACCTGTGTGTATTTAACCACTGTAAATACTAAAAAGTCCTTTTCAAATGATATTTTTCTTTGGGGAAGCAGCTCTTTCATTATAATTAGATGCTACTTTCCTCACTAAATTTGAAAGTACCATCTTCTATTGAAATGAATTTGGGATTCTTAACGGACATTCTTAGAGTCTGACACCACTGGATACAGAATGCCAGATAATCAAGCATATTTTTTTGTTTCCTTCAAGTCTTTGCTGCCAGAACGTCTCATCCTTATCCTCATGTGAACTTACTCTGGACTAGTATTATCTGAATGGCTGGCAAAATACTGGGCCCATCCCAATCTGAATCCTAACTCTAAGAGTGAAATTAGGAAGTTCCTAAACTCAGCATTTTCTAGATTCATTTTCTTTGAATTATCCCGCCGTAAAGGTATTGTCTGATACTAATTGATTACAGAAGCACTATTAACACAATGATAATTTGAGCCCAGTGATTAATTGAGGCTATTTCATAAAGGGAGTATGCTTTAAAGGGTGTAGTTTCTTTTGTTTAATGTTAATTGCTCCTAACCCATTTACATAAAGAAAACCACAGTTAACACAAATGTAAAGTGGATAAGTGTAATTTTAATGTAGTTTAACCTAAAAATATTCATCTCCCCTTTCTTTTTCCATTCTATATTCATTGTATCCATTATACACGATAACTGAAAAAGTTCTTATATACTTTATTAATAACATAGAAATATAGATGTCAGAAAAAACTTTTCTTTCTAATGTGTGTTTTGTCTATTTGTTGTATGATACAACTGACAATATTAAAGATTTTCCCAGGATTTGCCATTTCCGTTAGCTGAAATTTACAGAGGCAGAATTTAGAAATCTGAATAATGTGCTGAGAACATAAAGTGCCCCAGCATCCAATTCCAATAACTCTTACAGCTTTGAATTTTTATTTTTCTCCAATGTTCTGCTCAAACCAGTAACCTACATCACAGACTTGCCAGCAAGGACCTAAATTCAGGCTCTGTGCAAGATTAATGGTATGATCTGGGGAAAATCCTTTTTCTTTCTGAGTGTTCTCATTTGGAAAATGGAAGATTAAATGAGACATACATATGAGACTATAGTACATTATTTTATTGTTTTTAAGATCAAATTTATTTAAAATTTAAAGATTTGAAAAAAAGAGTAAAACCAGAATAACTAATAACCTTAGGGACACCATTCTTTAGGGTCTTTTGCTTCAGGGACCTAGAAAATCAATTTAATACAGTTTCTGGTACTTCTAGCTAAAGGAATTTTGAGTTTGTTTAGGCTTTCTCACGTAGATCAAGACACCTGTTAGGTTGCATAGCTCAGACAGATTATTTGAAGTTGATTCATGGCGTTTTTCATCAGCTCTAAAAATAACATCATTTTAATTGTGTTTTCCTGTTTCTAGCCACGCAGAGCTGCTTTAATCCTGTAAACCTTGCTCTCCTCCTTCTTTGTGAAGTGTTTGTTGTTCTGTCAACATGAGATGCCTTTTTCTCTTTCCTTCTTGCTTGACAAATTCCTGCCCATCACTTCAGATATCAAATTTCTGGGAAAATCTCCCTGCCCTGTCTGCTCTGAGTTGTTTAATTGTCACTCCAATTTGCTGCCATCATTCCCTGAACTTACTGTGATAATGTCACTTTTCACCTTTATTTGAGCAGATCCTGATGCAGTGCATAACACGTAATAACCATTCAATACAACCAGTTGAATTAATTCATTCTTTTTTCCTCCTCTTCTCCATCTTGTCCATATTTTTCTCATGCCTTCTCTCTTTTTCTTGCCCAAGTCTTCCCTTTTATTCATTTGTTATATTTTAATCAAGCATATTATTTAAAATGTATAACCTCGAGTGTTTTCCATTAGTTTATCATCACTACATTCTCTAATTTTGTACCACAACATTAAAAAATCTTGAGTGTTCTGATTTTAACTGTTCTATTTGTTCAGTGACATGTGTATAACTACTTATCTTGAAAAATAGAATATAATTATAAAATGCTTTTTTTTAGTGGTACAACCCAACTATTCCTTCAAACTATATCACATATCTCCATTTTCTAGTACACTCTAGTAAACAGAGTGTTTTATAGGCTGCTCAAGGACCAATGTTAAGTTGTAGATGCCTCTTTCTGTGACTTAGTTCCTTCCTCCTGTAATTCTCTCTGTAGCCTTGGGTTGGTGGTCTTCTCTCTCTCTCTCTCTCTCTCCATATACACATACAAATACTTTCCTTTTTTTTTTTTCTTTTGCAACATAGGGAAAAATAAAAACAACTAAAAGCATGAAAATTACTCTCAAGTCCAAGGAAAATAAAATAAAAAGTCATGAGAAACACCTTATAGATCGTTTCTACTTTCTTTTTTCTTTTAAAGCAGGGTGTCGCTCTGTCACCTAGGCTAACATGCAGGGCATAATCACTGCTCACTGCAGCCTCGACCTCCTGGCCTCAATCAATCCTCTTATCTCAGCCTCCTGCATACAGGCATGCACCACCATGCCCGGCTAATTTTTTTATTTTTTATTTTTGGTAGAGACAGGGTTTCCCTATGTTGCACAGACTGGTATCAAACTCCTGAGCTCTAGTGATCCACCCACGCTGGCCTCCCAAAGTGTTGAGCCACCACGCTCAGCCTCTTTTTACTTTCTGGCTTAGCCCAGTATCCTGTCTTAAGTTGTTCATGGTGTGAGTCTGTACATGCTTCTGCCTCACTAGGAAATCTTCATCTCCTAATCACAAGTAGTGAGGACAACCTAATTTCCAACATCTCTCCTTTCCACTAGAAAAATCTATAGGACATAGTGGTATAGCAATACATTCCTTAAAAATTAAATTATTTCATCTAAGATAACACCACCAGAGCTTTGACAAAATGTACTATAATACACCTTCCAAATTAGTGGCATAATAGCAAGAGGTTCAACATAGTAGTATAGGTTATGCTCAGCTTTTTCATTGTACCTGAGACTTTTGATCTGTCTTAGGAGAAAGACAAGCTTGCAGGCACTCACAAACATCTCCAAGGTCCAGGAAATAATTCTCAGAAATATTCTAGTCTAAATTACTGTGGGGAAAAGGAAACTTTTACCAAAAGACAACACAATTTGTCGTCTTCTCTATCCACATCCATACAGGAGAAAGTGTTTTATTTGATCACATAAAATAGTTTCAGTCTTCCATTTTCATCTTTCTAATTATTTTCCAGTACATAGAAATAGAAGCAGTTTATAGTGACCATCGGAAAGACCAGCAATTTAATCCTTCATCTTCACCCTTAGACCCGCAAAGCAGCATCTGAGCCATTGAGTTTCTGGTTGGTTTGTTTGTTCAATTAACCTTAAGTAAGATAAATTCCTAGAAGCACTTTATGAAACACTATTCAGAAACCAATCAATAGACATTTATTTTTGTTATGTCCAAAACAAGGTGCAAAAACCTTGAGGAATGAGTTTTATATTTAGTTCAATAGCAAAGAAATAGAAATGGTTTCTTTGAGTATGCATCACATTTGCTATAGAAGTAACAACACCTGCATTTCAATCTAGCCAACAAATCAATTTATAATGCTCTGGGTGAGTTTTGTGGTTATTAGTTCCAAAAATGCCAATAGTTTCTCAGGGAAGTTTAGATTTTCAACCGACTTATAAAACATAAATGCTATTTCACTGTCATTAGATTCAATCACAAACATAATAAAAGGTTAAGTATTAAAAGGAGTAACAACTTTCTCATCACAAAGAAAGCCCCATTTAAGAAAGAGATTTACTTATTAACTTCTTTGGTTTATTTTAAATGTGATAATTTTCTCACAGTTTCAAGTATCTGCTGAGATATTAAAAGTGCATATAGGACGGGTGCAGTGGTTCACACCTGTAATCCTTGCACTCTGGGATGCCGAAGCGAGTGGATCACCTGAGGTCAGGAGCTTGAAACCAGCCTGGCCAACATGGTAAAACCGGACGTGGTGGAGGGCACCTGTAATCTCAGCTACTCAGGAGGTTGAGGCATGAGAAACACTTAAAGGGTGGAGGGTGGTCGGAGGTTACAGTGAACTGAGATCTCACCACTTCACTCCAGCCTGGGTGAAAAAGAGAAACTCTGTCAAAAAGAAAAAAGTACAAATGTATCATAAGAGAAAATGAAACAGCCTGGAGTCATGGAAAAGTACTCAACATTATGAATAGACAATTCAAATCCAAATCATGTCTATAATTTCTTTCTCATTAACACAGCAGGATTTTAAAAAATGAAATGATAACATTCAGTTCTTACTAAGACATTGATTGTTGTATTCATTGACAGTAAGAAGGTATATTGGTACTCTGCTTTTGTGATTCAAGTTTGCTTTATATTATTACATTATTAAATCAACATTTAATAATGTCATTCTTAATATGTAGGATAAGTAATTGATAGTAAGATTCCATCCACATTAAAAAATAGTTTTCAAACATGTAACTTTGAAGGCCACCAAAAAAATAATAATTGGAGAATACAGCAAGAAATAAATAAAAATCTAAAATATGTGTCATATTCATTTCTCCAGGATTTTAATCCTGACCATCATAGAAACTAACTAATTGTTAAAACATATAGTAAAGTGTAAGCTCCATGAGGGCAGATATCGTGTGTTCTTTAGCTTTGTATCATCAGCACCACTGGTAGTACTCAGCATGGAGAAGGTGTTAATAAATAAGTGCTGAATAACTAACTAGTATTATTGAAATAATAATTTGAAACAGTAAGTTTAGTGGACATCTGTTGATCTGCTTGTCTAGTTACATTTTTTCTGTCTAGCCTCGCATTATCTTTGGGCAATTACTTCTCCACCATTTTTTGCCCATGTGGTCAGGCCCACCTCTTGACTTTAGGTTTATATGTAAGATTCAGGCCAGAAGGATTGTGTTTTTGTTTAAACTATTGGGGAAAAGACATGTTCTTTCAACAACGACTTGCTAAACCAGTCATTGTTGAAATCCTGGAGCTTCTGGTGGTCATCTTTGCCTCCACACTAGGAAAACTGAAATCATGAAACCAACACAAAGAAAGGCAGAGCTAAGAGATGGAGATAATTTATGCCTAAACCTTAGGCTATCCCTAGCCTTCCAGTTACATGACCTAGCAAATCCTTTTGTGCTCAACAATTTTGTTTTGTTTTCTCTTAAGCCAGTTTGAGTTAGGCGTGTGAGCTGAATAGAAAGAGTTCTGAACTACCCAGACATGTGTGCTAATATTTCTTTTCATAGATTTGTCAACAGTTTTGCTAATAATGGGGAGTGATTATTTTATATAAAATTAATCACTATTCTATGCAAATAGCCTTGAGAAATCATCATTAGTAATTATCAGTGCACGTGAGTTATTTCTAATTTTTAATAGTCCTTTACCCAGGTAAAAGACTGTGAGTCTAGTGAGATTGAGGGAATTTCCACTGCAGTATATTGAACTCATGGGAGCCAAGTTTTTATTTTTTATTTTTTTAATAGCTAATGCTTCTTTTTCTTTGTTCATACACTTCGCCCATACGAAACTCACAAACTCCGTTTTTACACCTGGTTTTACCCTGGTTTTACATCTGGTTTCTGGTTTAGTCTTTTGTATTTAACCCAAAGTGACTTGTTATGGCTTCATCAGTGGGTCATCTTACAGAGATAATGATTCTATCTGTAAATGGTTTTCTTGAGGCCCTGAATTTATTCATAATGAGCCCCTTTCTGTAAGTTGGTCATACATAAACATCTCTAATAAAACTTGTCACTGTGCTTCTATAAAATACATAATTTAAATTTATAAAAAAGGCATATTTCCTTGATGTGCCTTAAGTCAAAAAGAGAAAAAACTAAATAAATGCAAGAGTCATGAAAGATTTACATTTAAATCTTTCTCTGTATGACCATAAACGTATGGTAGAAAACAGATTATGCAAGATTTACATATTTAAAATGAAATATTTATTTTAGGGTTTTCTTGACATTTAGTCATTGTTCTTAATTTCTCTTCTACAGTGCCTCTTTTCATCCTGTCTTTTGAACTGGAAAGATAACTGTATGTTCTTCACCATAAGGTGTCCCTTTATTTTAACGTCATAAGATTTCTGTCTTCTTCTCTCTATATGATGCTTCTCTCTAGCAAAGGCCAGACCCCAATATATAAACGCTTAACTATTTGTTCAATGAGTAAACCTATTCATGTATCTTTAGGTAGCTTTTACATAAGAAACCTTGGATTTGCAATAATTTTGTGTTTGTTTCATTTGAAGTTCAGTCTCTTCAATTTTTTATTGCATGCCTAGGCAATTATATGGTGTAAAATATTAGTGCTTGCTCTGAGCCAGACACTGTTAGAAGTATTTTCTTTATAATATCACATTTAATCTTCATGATAACCTATGAATTAGCAGCTATTACTGTCTCCATGTTATAGATAAAGAGACTGAGGCACAGAAGAGTTAACTAACTTGCCTAGGGGTTATATTGCTAATAAGTAGCAAAGCCAGGATTTGAACCCAGGCATTCTAGCTTCTAAGTCAAAGTTCTTAACCACCACACAACGCTATCAATCTTTTACTTAAGCCTATTAATTTAGACATAGATGAAAACAAACAAACATACAGATAGAACTAAAAATAAAATAGAGCTTGTAGTGGTTTGAATGTTCCTGCCAAAACTCATATTGAAATTTGGCTGCCATTATAATGGTGTTAAGAGGTGGGATCTTTAAAAGTTGATTATGCCATGAAGTCTCCACCCTCGGGAATGGGTTAGTTATCATGAGTGTGGACTTCTGATAACTGGTAAGTTAGGCCACTTCCCTGTCTGTCTTGTGTGCTGGCTCTGCCTTCTGCCTTCTATCATGGGACGATCCTCATCAGATGCCCATGCCATGCTCTTGGACTTTGCAGTCTCCTGAACCATGAGCCAAACAAACTTCTGTTTGTGTGTGTGTGTGTGTGTATGTATGTGTGTGTGTGTGTGTGTGTGTGTGTGTGTGTTTTAAATAAATTACCCAGTCTGCGGTATTTCTTGAAAGCAACAGAAAACAGATTAAGAATTCTTATTGAATAATCTGATGGCAGAAAATTAGAAGAAATAAATCTTGTTTTCATTTAACTTTAAGGCAGAGTCAATTTTAAGTAAGTCAATAATTCGTAATAATGAATTATTTTTTCCTTATAAGGTGCCTATATTTTATTTTTAGGAAACCTTTGTGTACAAATACAAAATATGGGAGAAATATTAATGTAATAGATTTGAAAGCAAATGATTTAGGGTTAGTTTTCACACACGCTTTCCTATTATCTTTGAGAATGATAGATAATAGGAAAAGATCATGCAGAAGGCAGGCTAAAAGAAGCAGGATCAGAACATCAATTTCGCAGAACTGTGGAGAGTATTCTGGATTCACTTGAATTTAGCAGTGCCTAGAATCTCTTCATCCAACAAATATATGCCATTTTTTTTCAGTAACACCAATTTAATTTTGCTTTTCTATATTTCCCTAGTTCAGTGGAGAATATCATATTATAGAAAGAGGTAATGATAACTTCATTAGCTGAAAAATCTCATTCTACTTTGCAGGGTCAGATAATTTGTCTTTGAATCATTTAAGCTATATGACTATCTATCTATTTATCTGTATATCTATCTATCTAAATATATATTTAGATGATTATGCTTAAACATGCACAGAATTACACTTGGCTCCACACATACACACCTAAGTAATTTTTCTATTTCTATATTCCCACTCTTTTCTCCCAAAACGCTAGATGTAAAAATATTCCATTAAAGTGAATGTATTTTCTGATTGAGAAATCAAATTCCAATGCAGTCATAAAATATGTTTATTAGTAGGTAGACCACTAACAATAAAATACTACAAGATATATTTTAGATTTTTTTCTCGTGGGTCATTCATTTTACAAATCTTCCTAGCTTCTAATTCTAATGAAGCAGTTACATTATTATTTGTCTCTACATAAAGAAGAAATCGTTCCCATTGTCAAGTAAGCTGAAGAAAATCTGTCATTCCTCCCTTCTCAGCAGCTTGGGTGTTGGGCTCTACCTTAACATTTGAAAATATGTATCTTCCTCTCCTAACTTCCATCACTTCCATTGAGTGCAATTGATGTAACTGAGCTCACTAAGTTGGGATAGGAATAATGATGCTAAAGCTCTTATTAGAATAATCATTAAGGTTTAAAAACACCTACACTTGATAGCCTTATTGTACCATTGGGCTAGGATATCCTATATGTAATGTACAAGTAATTAGGGTGAATGGAGTGATTTTAGAGAGACTTGGTCTCAAAGACTGTAGTTATCTTTGAAAAATTATAAGAGTAAAAAGCAATGGCTTCATGTATAGCAAAAGGAAAGCCAGGAGAAAGATTATGTGCTAGCTATTTCTTTATTCTCTCACTTTCATGAAGTCTTTACACTCTGATAAGTTCCTTGTGACATCTAGAGGACCAACCACAGTGAATAGTCGATAACAGGAAGTACACACAATGCCTTTATGAAGTTGCTGCTTTAAACTGGAATGCCAGATCTCTGGCAGAACTACAATGCTCTACGGACCGACAACACCTAAATGCTTAGATGGGAGATAACTCCTGATGAGTGTGATTACACATGCTTAGGTCCTCTGATTTGCCAATGGCAGTCGAGGAGGCATCACTTCCTTGCATGGCGTTTGTGCACAATTTATGTTTGTACCCAGGGGCAAGACAGGTTAATAAGGCCAAGAAGGAGGGGAGGCTGTGGGAGTGGGTAATAACTGGGGAGGACTTCACAGCATCAACCTGGGGGAAAGGGAGGAGGGCTGAGGACGAAGGGTGTTCCCTCCTGCTTCTGTCTATGTGTTAAGTGGCAAGAGAAATTTTGAAAGCTGCTGTGAGGAGGAGCTACTGACTGGGTTTTGGGGTGTTTTGCACCCCACCCTCCTCACTTGTGGGAAAACCTCTTTGCATTTAGAGGTAATTGAACTGGGAAGGAGACTGGCCAGGGAATAGGGGGAAAGCAATTCTCCTGCTGCTCCTCCTCCTGTTTATCACTTACCTCCTGACTCTCTTCCAAACCAAGCTCAGCTGCATCAAGGTGGCGGCAGAATATCCTGCCCAAGTACCAGCGTCTGCTTAGCTGCCCTGTGCATCCCAGGCTGCCTTGTTATCTGGCCATTGTCCCTGGCCATTGGGACTGCTTCTGATGGCTGTGGCCTCCGCTGCCCCAGGGAGCATCTTCTGTAAGCAGCTCCTTTTCTCTCTGCTGGTGAGTAACAACCAAAGGATTAGGGAATTCAAGCACGTTACTACCTGTTTCCTCTCTGCAATTTGGGCTTGAAAGAGACTAGGAGTGGGGATGGGAGGCAGAGAAGAGAGATTGGGGAAAACAAAAACAGATCTGAGGAAGATTCAGGGAAGAGTTGGCAGACTTGGGATCCAGGATGAAAAGTGTTTCACTTACTTCTCAAGCACCCACTGCCAGGGTGTTAAAATTTTTCAAGGGAATCCCTCTTCCATCCTGCTGTGGTGTTTTTCTAAGGAGTAGAGAAATGAATTAATTATTTAGGCACTTGGCTCAGAAGGTTCTGAGGTTTACTTTTGCTACCAGTGATTACATAAACTCATGTTATTTAACATGCTGAGTTCTACTGAGCTACAAAAAAGGAGAAAGAATTCTGGTGAACATGGAAATTATCCAGGACTTTTTGAATTTTACCCATGAAGCAGTTTAAGCAAAGAATAGTTTAAGAAAAATAACAAAAATGTGACAGTCATTGAAAATATCCTTAACTTGGCTTCCACTTGGGTTTTTAATAGCTTTGTAACTGTGTATAAGGTGCTTTTTTTTTTTTTGGTGGTGAGGGAAGAGAGGGGGTTTATTTCACACATCCATCCATCATTTCTGAGCTGTGAATTTCCTTTTTTTTCATTTTAGCAAAATATTTTAGTTCCAAATTACATTTTTAGAAATGGCAGGTATGGGGACATACATTTCCTCCAGGTAAATAATATACAAGGCAGGATTGATGGCCACCTTCTCAGTCTGTAACTGTGTGAGGAGAACATAACTCAGATACCATCTTGAGTTAGTACAAGTTTGGTAAAATGTGGTAAAACTTTTCCAAAGGATTCTACCCATATTTCTTTTGCTTCTGATCCCTGTACTATCAGATATCTCTTGGGTAATTCATCTTCTATTCATTTATTTCTGACCCTGAAACTGACTAAAAGGGTGTCACTAAGACACTTAGTCATTGATTTAACCTGAAGACTGGAATAGTATTTAATGAATGGAAACCTTCAGTGGCGCTGCCTGCAGAGAGAGGACCATCAGCATGGACTCCTAGGACAGGAAGAAAAGAAGATGGCGGTGGGAGTAGAAGTGTGGATATAACCTATGAGAATGTTTCATATATTTATATATCTGTATGTACACCTGCATATACACACACACACACACATATACAGTCATGCTCTGCATAACAATGCTTCAGTCAATAATGGACTACATATATGACTGGTCCCATAGATTATACTGGAGCTGCCCTGTATAGGTGAACCATTTTTTACCATTTATATTTTAATATTCTTTTTCTATATCTAAAAATGTTTAATTACACAAATACAGTTGCCTACAGTATTCAGTAGAGGAACATGCTGTACAGGTTTATAGCTTAGGAACAATAGGCTATACTATATACTATACGCCTAGGCTATACCATGGGGTATACACATATATATACCATGATGTATACCATGTAGGTATAGCCTAGGTGTGTAGTAGACTATATATTCTAGGTGTATGTAAGTACACTCTATGATGTCTGCAAAATGATGAAATCACCTAACGTTGCATTTCTTAGAATGTAAGCAATATGTGACTGTGTGTATATTTACACACACACACACGTACATATATAGGTATAGGTATATGTACAGGTATATGTGTATATATGTGTGTATGTATGTATATGTATGTACACATGTATATCCTAATTACAAAAGGCTCTTTCAACATTATATATTTAGACCACTACTAATAGTATGATCTATGCTCAGAAAGTTATTCGAGTATAATTTAGTATGTTCCTTGGCATTAAGGATGAACATATTTAAAAAATTAAATACATCTGAATGTCTCATGTTTTAAAAAGTGGTTTTAAAATTAGAACTAAATAAAATGTGGCCTTTTACATTCTAGATTTCTGCTTAACAGAGATTAATAAAATTATAGACTATTTAATTAGACTGCCTCAATCTATCTGATAGACTTGATTTGAGCTGGAAAAAAGTGCACATCCTTAATATGGATGTTAATCCATTCTCTTTCCTCCTCACAAATAATGGGTTCCATCATTCTAGAAATATATCTTCAGAGAAAAGCTCATCATAAAATTGACCTACATGTTTCTGGGAAATCTGGCTCTACTCTATCTTCTATTTAATTAATAAGAAAGCAGTTATTTTGATAATGAGAAACAAATAGAAAATGCCAAGAAAAGGAAACAGAATACGTTGTGAACTTATAGACATTTTTGAAATGATAGCTTTTCTTTTGTTTTCCAGATAGTATCTATGCCTTTGAACTGCCTAGCTTTTAAAAACAATAGCTGGGTCTTGAATTTCATTAAAAATCTTTACCTATTTGAAAGATACTCTCCATATTTTGACCAATATTTGTTTTTAGACTAGTCATGTGACCTGAGATCATTTAGACTTTGAAGTTTTGGCCAAGTCTGTCTGAAAATTGATTTGAGAACAATAATTTTTTTTGGGGGGGGGCATTTTTTTGTGAGGTTTAACCTCACAAAAGTCTTAACTATTTTCTAGACTTCATCAACTATACCTTCAAACTGTAAAAATAATGATTGAAGAATTAGTACAGATACATAATTATGCATTTCAGAGTTAAGTATGTTCTTCACACTAAAAATCAGAAAGGCATTTATGAATGGTCTTAGAGATGTATAACTTCTATATAAAGTCAGTGGTTTGTGAAATGTTTTCTTGCATTGATACAAGTTAGGTTCTATGAACTACCATTCTCTTAATTTTTTCATTGATACTAAATGACAGTGTTATCCCTAAAGCTATTCTCTTTGCTGGTTCCTTTTAAAGTGAATATTAAAAATTTAAAGAATTAAATGATTACTTTGTTTCCAAAATTGGCAGTATTTTTATTAATAAGAAAAAGCTGTAACATGAAAATTTGTGATCAAATGTAATTCTTGATTTTTTTTTTCTTTTGAGGTTTTAATATTTCTTTGCGATGCTTGTCAGAAAATTTCTCTTCGAGTTCCTTCTCATCTTCAGGCTGAAACACTTGTAGGCAAAGGTGAGAAACTCAACTAACAGGTTCGTAGTTGTAACTTGCCACATTTAGCTTCAGGCTGCCCTTGTAAAGTTTGGGATAAAAGCCATGTAGTAGCTACTTGATGTTAAAATTGGACGTACAATAAATGATAGGCTACTTGTTTTTTGGTAGTGGTTAGAAATAATTAAAATACCAAAGTTAGTTGTATAATTCTCTTGCCAAAATTTAGCAAACATCAGAAGGCTAAATTATCTTGGATTACATTAAACAAAGCAAAGCACCAAAACCAGGAGCATATTCTAATTTGTATAAACCAATCTGCTGCCAAAATTTCAAAGCCAAGATTCTTTAATTGATTAGACATGAAATGGATGTCTCAAAATTTAAACACCCCCAATAAATTTGTACTCGAGGCTGATTACAATAAACAAGTATCCACGAATACGTCACAAAAATGTGACATATTTCACAGAATACCTTGTGAAAATCAAAGTTTTGGTGGGTCTTGGTACCATAGGCATCTCTGAAGTATAAGTTGGTTGTTCTTAAGTCCAAAGGCAACATTTTTTTCATCAAGGTTTTTCACTGGCTTTGAGGTCACATGTAAAAAATTATAAACTGAATAGAGAAATGGTATCCTTTCCAAGCCAGATGCTGTTTTGCCGAATGCTTTAATGTTTTAAATAAATAACCAGTCCACACTTTAAAGACACATAGTAAATACGTTGAATGTGTTAAATATGAATCTGTAAAGGAAGTAATTTGATAATGACCATAATGCATTGGGCTTACTAAACCCCAAAGGGTATTACAGGAAGATTATTTGCAATATTACTAGGAAATATTACTTAAGAATAGACTAGTTTTCTTCTTACTTATTTATTTTTTTGATACAGAGTCTTGCTCTGTTGTCCAGGCTGGAATGCAGTGATGCTATGTCTGCTTACTGCAACCTCCACCTCCCATGTTCAAGCAATTCTCCTGACTCAGCCTCCCGAGTAGCTGGGATTACAGGTGCCTGCCACCATGCTCAGCTAATTTTTGTATTTTTAGTAGAGATGGAGTTTCGCCATGTTGGCCAGGCTAGTCTCAAACTCCTGACCTCAGTTGATCCACCTGCCTCAGCCTCCCAAAGTGCTGGGAATACAGGCATGAGCCACCTGTATTTAATAGAGACAGGGTTTCATCATGTTGGCCAGGCTGGTCTAGAACGCCTGACCTTGTGACCTGCCTCCCTCAGCCTCCCAAAGTGCTGGGATTACAGGTGTGAGCCACCTAGTTTTCTTATTTTTGGCAAGGTAGTTTTAACTATCAAACTATTTCAAAAAGTTCAAAATCTACTGACATCATCATACAGTTATACCACTTATTACATAAAAAATCAAGTTTGTATACAGAGATATAAATTTACACACACATACAAGATGATTAAGAGTTCAAAGAAAAAAGAATAAAACCAGTGACACTGGGAAAATATTTTATTTCTTAAATTAATGTATGGCAAAAGTAGTGAAAAATGTGACTCCATTAATTTAATTATTCAATTTTCATGGCCTCCACGCTTTAGAATAGCAAGTGTTGAGCACATTCCAAATACAACCTCCCTTTCTCTGCTTCTCATGCACTAACTCATGGTTGCCATTCTTGTAAAACTTGTTCTACTCCTTTTTCATCTGACAAACTGCTGTGACATTTCTTCCCTGCAGTGAATCTGGAGGAGTGTCTCAAGTCAGCCAGCCTAATCCTGTCCAGTGACCCTACCTTCAGAATTCTGGAAGATGGCTCCATTTACACAACACATGACCTCATTTTGTCTTCTGAAAGGAAAAGTTTTTCCATTTTCCTTTCAGACCGTCAGAGACAGGAACAAAAAACGATAGAAGTTGTACTGTCAGCAAGAGAAAACAAGGTAATAGGCAAGGGCTTAAGCAACCTTGCACAGTAATCTGCTTATGGGCGTCCTTCATGTTATACACTTCTTTCACATTAAAATCCGTGCTACTGAATGATAAATTTGTCTTTTCCACTTACAATTAATGTAAATAAAAACTAGACTTTTAAGGAGTGGCTGAACTATTTACAAACTTGTATAATGGTAAATGACTCTGTAGACAGGGAGCAAAGTAAGAATATCAACGTTTTCCGATAGTGATTTCAGATTTGGCAATAAGAACAAACCAACCTGAGGAGCAAGGGCAAGACAGGGGCGGGTCTAAAATCAGTGAAATGTGATTCAGCCTGGAGATGTGGGCTCCACCCTGTGCGGCTCTCTTCCCACTGATTGCAGGTTTGAGTCTCTCTTTAAAGAGGAGACGAGATTGTCTAAAGCTCACTCCCATCTTACTCAAAAATCCTATGAGGGAGCCCCTCTCTTCAGAGAGTGGAGGTGTGGCCAGTTCACAGGATGAATTTGAACGTTTGACAAAGTTGCTGGAATTCCCATCCCATTTTCAGCAAACTCACCATAATGAATTTCATCTTATAAAATCATTTGTTAGTAACTGATTCCATTTATGAGCAGATTTCCCGACTAAATTCCATTTGATTACAAGAACTCCTCTTAATACGCTTAAGGCTTACAAAATGTTATTATATATCCACATTGTAGAGTCCCCATATTGTATAAAATCAAGTATACTTGAGCAAATGCTGACCTGTGTCTTTATAGAGATGTATAAATGATTGTACTGTAGCAAGGGTTTTAACAGATTTTGGTTGTACCACTCCTAGTGGAATAAAGTGATTCTTAAATATTTATTAATTATCTACTTTGAGGGGGGTCTATACCTTCTCAAAGTGACATCTTTCCAAATGCTCTATACAGTTCCTGGTGGTTAACTGAGTAAGTAGAGAAACAGGTAGAACAGGGGAACATAACACAGTCTGAGGTGTGTGTGCATGTTATCAGTAGAAATGCCTTGGTGGCTATCCATGATACTCTGAAGTATAATCCTTACATCTGCTTGTTGATGTACGTGTCAAAAATCACAGTTCCAAAAATGATAAGCGATACTACATTCCTTTGTTTCTTGTCAAATGTAGGCTCCTAAGAAGAGACATGCCAAAGACACAGCCCTCAAGCGCAGCAAGAGACGATGGGGTCCTATTCCATGTTCAGTGATGGAGAACTCATTGGGTCCATTTCCACAACACATTCAGCAGGTGCATCTACCTTATTTGATTTTATATATGTCACAGTTTTTTGTTGTTAAACTTTTAATTTGAATTGCACAGCATATTGAATCATGATCATCTATTCACCAGAACTAGGATCCCATAGAAGTGATGCAGTATATCTTATTACTTTCTTACAGATATATTTAGAAATTTAGAAATAAGTTTTATATTTGGAGTTTCTGATCTCTTAAGTCTACATCTAAATTCACCCATATATTATGCTAGACTTGTTAACACTAATGTACAGAAGGCACACCTACATGTTTTGCACAGCTCAACTCTCGCTTAAACTAACACTTGTTTTTCATAAATATGGCCTGTATTTCTGCTTACTAAGTAAGCCTCACTGCCACATAGCTGGAATGCAAACAAAAAACGGTTTTGAAATTTTGGAGTGCAGTGGCACAAACTCGGCTCACTGCCACCTTCACTTCCTGGGTTCAAGCAATTCTTTTGCCTCACCCTCCCAAGTAGCTGGGATTACAGGCACCCACCACCATGCCCGGCTAATTTTTGCATTTTTGGTAGAGACGGGGTTGCATCATGTTGGCCAGACTGGTCTTGAACTCCTGACCTCAGGTGATTTCCCTGCCAAGGCCTTCCAAAGTGTTGGGATTATAGGTGTGAGCCACTGCGCCCAGCCAAAATTTTGTAATTTTTGAGGAATTAATTATGGAAGAAAAGTTGCATTACTTCTAGTTTTATTAATCACATAATATTTAATTCCAAAGAATTCAAAATCACTGAAACTGTTACTGTTATTTACATGAAGATAAGAATAAGTAAATAAGAATTGAAAAGGTGTATTACTCTACAAATTTCATAGATACATAAATGACAAAAAACCTTGAGATCAAATAAGTGACAGAATTTGTGACTTTGCACAATGAAAAATGCAAATAAAAATTTGGAAAACATGGGAGATAATGGACATAAGCAGCAGAAAGAAAGAACAGGAGAGTAGGAAAGAGGGCTAGTGATCAAAAATGAACCATCACAAGAGGTTAGGTTGAAAATATTTATCATGACTTATTTGTTCTATTCCTGAATTATTACTGCAGATCCAATCTGACACTGCACAGAATTACACCATCTTTTACTCCATAAGTGGACCAGGTGTGGACAAAGAACCCTACAACTTATTTTACATAGAGAGAGACACTGGGGATATCTTTTGTACAAGAAGCATTGACCGTGAGCAATATCAACAGTTTGCGGTAGGATTATTAAAATATTTCTTCAGAATTATATCTTTATTACCAGCTTACTAATATTTTCAGTTATGCTTGTTTACATATTATAAGAATCAATTATCTGATTTAATATTTAAGATATTAATATGCAATATAAACTTTAAATTTCTATTTATCATTGATGAGAAAAAACAGTAGATATAATAAGAGAAGCAGAGTGGGAGAAGGTATAGAAAATATAATGACAGAATTTTAAAGGACTTATTTTGGTCTGTAATCCCAGAGAAATGACAAAGAGTTTTACTGAGTTTAAAGTTATCTATAATAAAATAACTCAATTATTCTCAACCCTGGCTGTACATTATAAGTCACTTGAGAACTTGAAAAAAGATACTGATGCTTGGACCCGTGCCCAGATATTCTGATTTAATTGTTCTGGGATGGGACCCAGTCATTCAAGGTGATCTTAAATGTGTAAGTGTTCGATCCACTTCCTTAGCCCCTTACATAGCTTTGTATGTGTTTTTTTTCATGTTTTTCTCTCACTATTCTTCAGCATTGAGATCCCTTAGTACCATTTTACTTTGTTGGTAACCCAGAACCAATTTACCAATTCATTTGATTCTATCTTATCCTACCCTAAGGCAAGACAATTCTAATTCTTCTGATAATTAAGTCATTTTGTTTCTGTTAATTTTATATAATTCTTTGGTGTTCTGATGTTTCGTCTGATGAAACGTGAAATTTATAGTAGGCTTTTGGAATGGTGGTGAATACAATTGATTAAACGCTTATTGTCTAAATTGTAAAAGAGTATGGTAAAGTTTTTTGCTAAAGGAGCATATTAAAAAAAACTTATCTCATACCTGTGCAGTTCAGAGAGTAATATCTTAGCAGACATCTGGAGAATGAGTAGTAGTTGGTGGCCACCTCAAGGCAGCTATGAAAGAAGTTAACAATTGTGGGGAGGGGGAGTGGTAGATGCGTGTTCCAAGCAGATGCATCAGCAGTGGAAATATTTACTTGTTAAAAAGAAATCAACAACAACAAACCCTGGCTGGAGTGTAGTTTGAAGCTAAGGAAGAATGTGAAATATGAAGCTAGGGATGTAAATAAAAACCAGAGAGGGAAAGACCTTAGAATTCATCCTAAGGCGATTAGATTCTATTCTAAGGATATCCTCCAAGCACTCTATAAGATAGTGAAAAATTTGAAACTATATATATATATATATATAAAATATATATATGCACACACATACGTACTTGTTGTATATATATACACATATGTATGTGCATATGTATGTGTGTGTATATGTATGTGTGTGTGTGTGTGTGTATGTATATAAATGTTCCACTTTAGATGTTTAATTATATAAATACAAAATTAATGGTGGGATTATAGTGGCATATTTTCTTTATAATTTTATGTTACCTTCCAAATTCTTTAGAATAAACATACTTTACTTCCAATAATATAACACACTTTCACTTTAAAAAATAGTGTATGTAAGTTCTTACAAGAGAAGTAAACTAAGCACCATTGCAATCATTTTGAACTTTCAATTCATAAACAAATAAATAATTGACAGAAAGTATCTAAGTTCTCTGCCATTTTTACAGTTTATTTACTGGAGAAAAGATCTAACACTAGAAGTCACTCTTGAGGAGAAATAAAAAGCTGCCTACTCCGTATATTGCAATGTCCACTTCATTTTCAATTTTGCTGAGGAATTATTTGATAGGGTTCTATTTGCCAATCTGCTTTCTATCTTTGCTTCTTACTGTGATCATTGCCAGAGGAAAAAGGAGAAAATAGTTTATAATTAAAAATAAGTTACAATTTTATAGTTTTCTCCAGCCAAAATCTCAAAATGGCAGCATTTGAAGGAATAAAAATTCACATCATCTATGTGAAGAGAAAGGGAAGGATTGTTAGGAAGGGTGAGTAGTGTTGACATCTGGATGTGCTGGTTGTGATGATGATGATGGTGGTGATAATAGTGATAGTGGTAGTGGTGCTGATGATGGTAGTGGTGATGGTGGTGGTGGTGATGATGATGGTGGTGGTGGTTATGTTGATGTGGTGGTGGTAGTAATGGTGATAGTGGTAGTGGTGATGATGGTGGTGGTGATGGTGACGGTAGTGGTAGTGGTGATAATGGTGATGATGGTGTTGATGGTAGTGATGGTAGTGTGGTGATGATGTTGGTGGTGGTGATGGTGGTGGTGGTGATGGTAGTGGTAGTGGTGATAATGGTGATGATGGTGTTGATGGTAGTGATGGTAGTGTGGTGATGATGATGTTGGTGGTGATGATGGTGGTGGTAGTGGTAGTGGTGATGATAATGATGATAATGGTGGTGATGGTAGTGTGGTGATGATGATGTTGGTGGTGATGATGGTGATGGTAGTGGTAGTGGTGGTGATGATGGTGGTGATGATGGTGGTGGTGGTGGTGATGATGGTGGTGGTAGTGGTGATGGTGATGATGATGGTGGTGATGATAGTGATGGTAATAGTTGTAGTGGTGGTGATACAGTGGTGATGATGGTAGTGGTGGTGATAGTAGTGATGATGATGGTAATGATGGTAGTGATGGTAGTGTGGTGATGCTGTT
The DNA here is from genome assembly GCA_963573385.1 of Cacajao melanocephalus. Taxonomy (NCBI): domain Eukaryota; kingdom Metazoa; phylum Chordata; class Mammalia; order Primates; family Pitheciidae; genus Cacajao; species Cacajao melanocephalus. The sequence continues at coordinate 27,690 of CAUYLG010026341.1, read as the reverse complement.
GCTGCTGATGGTGGTGGTAATGATGCTGGTGGTGGTGGTGATGGTAATAACAGTGACGATGATGGTGGTGATGGTGGTGGTGGTGGTGATGGTAATAGTAGTGACGACGATGGTGGTGGTGGTAGTGGTGATGATCATGATAATGGTGGTGACGGTGGTGATGGTAGTGTGGTGATGATGATGGTGGTAATGGTGGTGATGGCAATAGTAGTGATGATGATGGTGGTGGCGGTGGTGGCAGTGGTAGTGGTGATGATCATGATGATAATGGTGGTGATGGCGATGATGGTAGTGTGATGATGATGATGGTGGTGCTTGTGGTGGTGGTGGTGATGCTGGTGGTAGTGGTGATGATGATGGTGGTGGTGGTGGTGATATGGTGAGGTGGTAATGATATGTTACTGTATTCCTCCCCTGAATTTAGAATTAATGATAAAAAAGATAGAGAAATCAGACTGATGGAAGTCATAAGTTTTATTACTGAGTAATACCACCTGGAAGTTATTTGGGGAAAAGTGAGGAAGAGGGCAGAGAGAACATGGATGATTATTTTAATACATTCTATCCCAGAGTTTGGAGTGAAATTCTTTCCTTTCCAGGTTAGCATGATCAGTGAACATGAAATGTTGCCTTTTAACACAATAATTAGGATTTTGTGGTTACTTTAGCAGCTAGTGGGTAAGTCACAGATGAGTCTAATTAGGGAGTATCATGGTTAAAATTGTGCTTTATGAAAATAAAATTAGACTTCTGAGGCTACATAGATAGGAACAGGGAATGTCAGAACAACTGTGGTAAAGTTGGTGAGTCAACACGTAGAACGCATTTGGAGTCACATGAAGATGATAGTAGTGGGAATAGAAAAGAGAACATGCATGAGAAACACACAAATGCCATAATTTCTAGAACTCAGCAACTGACTACTAAGGCTCATGAGAGAGAGAGAGGAGTTTAATGCCTGGAATTTTAATCCTATTTCATTTAGAAAGGATTACAGTAGAGAAAATTAGAAGAGTTGTGGTCAAGAATGCGTTAATACAGAATTTACTTTGAGTAGGTTTAGTTGGTCCCATGAGTGATGAAAATCCATTCAACAACTATTTACTGAACACTTACTATGCACAAACCGCATGAGGAGGGTGCAGGAATAATTTGGAGTTTAAAGGGAAAGAAGATTAAATACTGGCTGTTGGGAACAAGGCGTTCATTTTGAAATGGGGTTTCTGATATGTATATGCTTTTATTAATATTTTTATTGTGAAGAAATACATGCTTACAATAGAAAAATGGGAAAACATAGGTAAAGTACTTAGAACTGAATTATCCTGAAAGAGTTGTGATGTCTTTTTATTTGCATATATATATATATATATACATACACATATATATGCATATAAATCTAGACATAAATAACATAAATAGAATCGTATTTTTAGAAACTTTAAAAATACTTATTAATAACATAACTGGAGGAAATCTACATGCATTCTAACAAGTGAAACCGTGTACAGTTAATTCAGAGAACACCTGGAGTGCATGGTGCTTAGATTGGGGGAATAATGAGAAATAGCACCAAGAGGGGATTGAAACCACATGGCAGGCAGAGAGACTACATCGGTGTGTTATCCCTCCATTGCATCACTTCTTAGTTACGGATCTTTGGGAATGATTTTTTTTTAATGTTTCCCCCAACTGCTAGGCTTACTTTTGTCCATAATTTGTCATTTGAGATTACATTGATAGTACTTTTCTTTCTTTCAGCTATACGGCTATGCAACAACCGCAGATGGCTATGCACCAGAATATCCACTCCCCTTGATCATCAAAATTGAAGATGATAATGACAATGCCCCATATTTTGAAAACAAACTGACTATGTTTACTGTACCTGAAAACTGCCGAACTGGTAAGTTCACATTTTATAGTAGTATGATAAAGAAGATTATTTGACACTTCCTGAGTATTATAATTAAAGATGTTTACCTTTTATCATTGCATTTTATTCTTTTTCTGGTATTTCTGATTACACACACTTTTTTTCCCATTAGGAATTGATGTTATATGACATTGCTGTTAAGGGTCATAAATGACTGAGCAAATTTTCTTAAATTTAAGCATATTCATAAGATAAAATATTATACATTTTCCCTTTTGTATCATGATTTTATAATTCTGGCAGCATTTATTTGACTCAGTTCTCCCCAAGGTGGAGTTGTTGCTGAAGTTGGTGTTTGGTTTATGAATGCACGCTTAGAAAGTCTAGAGCAAAGGAATTGTTGCTCAGTTTTGTCATTGAGAAAAGTCATTGTTCAGCGTAAAATGGACTATACCCAGAAATTCATACAGAATATTACAGGGGAGTTATGAGTGAATCAGGGATTACTTTTTCTTCCAGCAAAATAAGATGTTATTTTCTTCATCATTCATTCAGTGTTTTTTTTAAATTGTCATTTATCTACAGATATGGAGAAGCCTAAATGTAGGAAAAATTCAACTTTTTCTTCTAAGCAAGGAAAATACTCCAAAAAGAGTGATGTAACAAAACATACAGGAATGTCTATTTTATGGTGCCAAGGAATATTTTTTAACAGACAAACCTGCATGTGTACCCTCAAATCTAAAATTAAATTAAGTTAAATTTAAAAATAGTCCATGAACGTAGAGAGAAAGAATTTCAGAACTACTGTTTCTAAAGGTAGCGTGGGAACTGTTTTCACATATGTAGAATACAAATCAGGTTATTCACAGGAGCCACCTAACTGAAGTTCCCGAGTAAGGGAGACTTGAAGACATTTTCGAGAACAGTTTCACATTTCTCAACTTGGGGAGAATTTGCTACAGCAATGCCTTGATTTTATTTTGTTTCTATTTCAATTATGTATGTAGAAATTTTTGACAGTTTTGAATTTATCTAAACAGGAACTTCAGTGGGACAAGTGACCGCCACAGACCTTGATGAACCTGACACTCTCCATACTCGTCTGAAATATAAAATCTTACAACAAATCCCAGATCATCCAAAGCATTTCTCCATACATCCAGACACCGGTGTCATCACCACAACTACACCTTTACTGGATAGAGAAGTAATGATGATTAATTAACTTTCCAGTCATTAAACTACATTTAAACTGAGAAAGAACTCCCAAGAGAAGTTGCAATATGGCCGCTCTGGCCTCCTTTCTCAGCATGCTTCTGTAAGCTGTGGTTAGGGCTTCTCTAGAGACGTCCTCTGTCCTTCACAGAGATGTTGGGAAAGTACCATACATTAGACAGGGTCTCACTTGAGATCATTAACCTGATTTGATCTGTTAATGATTAAATTGTTTTACATTTATTTTATTTTTGTTTTAAAAAATATTTTTATCTGACTCCAATATGCTTAACTTTTAAAATTAATAAACTTCATTATAGCAGCTTTGAGTTCACGGCAAAATTTAGTAGAAAGTACAGACGGTTCCCATCTACTCCCTAACCCCCAACCCCACACACTTAACCTTTCCTGCTATCAACATCCAGCCACATAGTGGTATGTTGGATGCAATCGATAAACTTATGTTGACACATCAGTATTACCCAAAGTCCATAGTTTTCACATTGTGGTTCACATTGATGCTGTATAGTCTAGGAGTTTGAACAAATGTATGAAGACATGCATCCATCATTATAGTAACATCCAGAGTGGTTTCACTACCCTAAAAATCCTGCCATTGAAGATTATTGTGCTTCTCCTATTGATGACTTCTTCCTTCTTAACTGCAGGCAACCACTGATATTTTTACTGTCTCTATAGTTTTGCCCTTTTTAGGAATGTTAGTTAGAATCACATAGTATGTAGCCTTTTCAGATTGGCTTCTTTCATTTAGTAATATGCATTTAAATTTCTTTCATGTCTTTTTAAGTCATGATAGCTCGTTTCTTTTTAGCACTGAGTAACATTCCATTGTCTGGATGTACCCATTTATTTATCCATTTACCTACTGAAGGACATATTGGTTGCTTTCAAGTTTTTGCAATTATAAATAAAGCAGCTTTAAATTTTGAAATGTTATATTGAACACATCATCTTCCCATTTTACTGATCAGCTCATGTCTTATTCTGTGCTTGTACTTATGATTTTTTAAAATAAAACTTTATACAAGAAGAATATTTGTACAATAATCATGCCTAAACAGTAGTTGTGAGAACTGAAAATAATAGGAAATAAAAGTGTTCATTAATGTACTTTTTCCTTTTTTTCAGAAATGTGATACTTACCAGTTAATAATGGAAGTACGAGACATGGGTGGTCAACCTTTCGGTTTATTTAATACAGGAACAATTACTATTTCAATTGAGGATGAGAATGACAATCCACCATCTTTCACAGAAACTTCTGTGAGTATACCTCTGTATTCATTCATCTGGATTCATCTACTTTTTCAAAAAACATATCTAGAATTTGGTAGCTGTGTGAGATCACACAGTTTAATTTAAATGACTACTACTTAAAAATAACATAGGGAGAAAAATATGATTTCTGTAAAAATCATTGAATTACCAGTTATTTCTGGATGCTATGAAAATAACCATGCTCTTGGCTACCGAAGAGCTTCTTAGCCTTAGATGTAGCTCATGTGTTCAACATTTTTGTTTTTGGTGTTAAGCTCTGGTATCAGATTCCTTGTCATTAAATTGTTTTTATAGGGTGAAGGAGAAGAGGCACTCTCTCTGATGTCCTTTATATTTCAGCTTCTTAAGATGAATAAGGAACTAGCCTATGGAGACAGTAGTACAGGCTGGCTCACAACTCCAAACAAGCTCTTCTTGTACCATCAGCAAGCTTTTCCTTAGGCAGTAAATAATATGAGGTGTGTGTGTGTGTGTCTGTGTGTATGTGTGTGTGTGTGTGTACATGTGTATATTTATATTTTTATGATGATAGTTTCAGGAAATTGTTCTCCGTTCCTGAACTTTTGATAAATAACCTTTCATTTTTTTTCATTAATCTATACCAGAGTACAAGTCAAGGAAGGAAAAATTTGCAAGTACAGTGATAGGCATATTCATTTAATTTTTTACATTAATCCCTACAATGTATGAGGATATATTTGACCTCATATTTCATATTTCATATTCTGAAGTCTAGAATGATTAGGAAAATTATCTCAGAGAAGTTCAGAAGGTAAGACTTTTGGTAACCTTTGAAGAACGGAAACGATATAGAAAGGCAATTTAGGAGGAAAGAACTAAGCTATGGATTAAATTTGTAAAATGTTTCCCGATATAGTGGGTGCACCTTTTCACATCACCTTATTTATTTTTTCTTTAAATATGTGTTTTAGAATATAAAACCACATTGTTAAAGTTGTAAATTGGTAATAATAAGAGGAAGCTCTTTCAGTATGTTACAGAAGTAGAAGAAAACAGAATCGACGTCGAGATTTTACGAATGAAGGTACAGGATCAGGATTTGCCAAACACTCCTTACACAAAAGCTGTTTACACAATCCTACAAGGAAATGAAAATGGAAACTTCAAAATTAGCACAGATCCAAATACAAATGAAGGAGTGTTGTGTGTTATCAAGGTAAACAAATAAAAATAATCAGGCTATGCTTTAAAACATCCTAACTCATGCACTGATTTTAAGAGATCATTCCTATATGCATATGACTAGAATACTGCAATGCAAGGCCAAATGATTTATATTGATTTATATAAACTTTTCTTTTCTTATTCTCTTACCCTAATTTCTCTCTTAGGGGAAAGTCATGTCAGGTACAAAACTCATTGTTCTCTATGTGAAGAAAGCAAGACAAAGAAATACTGAATATTGAACCAGATAGTTGCTTTAGAAGGGGTTAGACACTCACTTGTCCAAATTTCTATTTTATGAGAACACACAAAAGACGAAAATGGAAGAAGCACTATTTGAAATCGTACCTCAACTTTTCAACTTCTTTCATGTTCATGTTATATTTTTACCTCTCTATGATGTATTCTGTAAGAGAAACGATTTCACTAAATATTCAGCAGCTTTTCCCATTAATCCCCCTATATTCCAGGTAGCCATTGCTTTGGATCTTTTTAATTTAATTGCAATTACTGGTTTCTATGATGATTACTTTTTTTTTTTAGTCCTTCTATCCATAGCTCTCTCTAACTTCTTACATAGCTTCCTTCATTAATTTCTTGGAGACAATGTAAGTCCTCAGAAGATTTATGCAGATATTGTGTCCTCCTGATAAGATTTTTAGAAAATATTCTCTAATTATTGTACTGTCTATTCTTTCTTTTCTGGTTCCTAGGTTTTTTCCCCCTTGATTTTTCTTCAGCATTTCAATGTTGTTTTAGGATTCTTTCTAATTATTCAGTTTAGGACTATATTAGTTTGTTTTCACATGGCTGATAAAGACATACCTGAAACTGGGAACAAAAGAGGTTTAATTGGACTTACAGTTCCACATGGCTGGGGAGGCCTCAGAATCCTGGCAGGAGGTGAAAGGCATTTCTTACATGGCAGTGGCAAGAGAAAAATGAGGCAGAAGCAAAAGTGGAAACCCCTGATAAACCCATTAGATCTCATGAGACTTATTCACTATCATGAGAATAGCTCAGTAAAGACTGGCCACCATAATTCAATTAGCTTTCTCTAGGTCCCTCCCACAACAGGTGGGAATTTTGGGAGATCAAAATCAAGTTGAGATTTAGGTGGAGAACACAGCCAAACCATATCAAGGGTCAAATACTTTCATCAGGAACTAAACAGCCTGAAATCTAATGTGCTTTGAAAAGGTGCTGTTAAATATCCCTCTATCTTTTGACTCAGGCACAGAGTAACTGCTCTATTATAGCCAAATTTCTATCTAATTATTTTATGTACTTAGTTTGTAGGCACTTTAGTTGTCATTGTTATCCCATATAATAAGCAATGAAATAATTTGATTTTTTTCATACACTTATCTTGCATTTCTATTAATATTTAAACTTAAAATGAAAAAGGCTGAAGGCAAGATCTTCCAAAAGAAAAACGAGAAGAAAAATGGGTTGAATCTGAGAATCAACAATTTTGCATTTGGCAGTTTGTCACTTTAGGAAGCTAATTATTAGTCTTTAACTGTGTTAGCCCTAACTTTAGAACTTTAGGTTACATTTTAAATGTAAAAATGATATTCCTTTGTAGAAAAATTTGAAATTAGAAGTCTTATATATAATGTTATATGTTGACTTATTAAAGTATGCTTATTTAACAGCCATTGAACTATGAAGTCAATCGCCAAGTCATTTTGCAAGTTGGTGTAGTTAACGAAGCACAATTCTCTAGAGTAGCAAACTCACAAACTCCTACAATGTGCACTACAACTGTCACCGTCAAAATTAAAGACAGTGATGAGGGCCCGGAATGCCACCCTCCAGTGAAAATTATCCGGAGTGAAGATGGCTTCCCAGCTGGCCAAGAACTCCTTGGATACAAAGCATTAGACCCAGAAACACGCAGTGGTGAAGGCTTAAGGTGATGTACTTTTCAAAAAGCTCCTTAATTTTAATTGTGATGTAAATTGATTTTAAAGTTAGGAATGTTTTATGTATTTTTCAAAATGACAGATTTTAAGATGATGTCCTTTCTTTGATTTGACCATTCATATTTGATTTCTAAAAATTAGGTACAAGAAGTTAGGGGATGAAGATAACTGGTTTGAAATTAATGAACACACTGGCGACTTGAGGACTGTAAAAGTACTAGATAGAGAATCCAAATTTGTAAAAAACAACCAATACAATATTTCAGTTGTTGCAGTGGATGCAGGTGAGTGCAATTTTCTGCAAATAAAATATAAATATAGGATATGTTTTTAAGGAAACCTTGGGGTGAAATCTGTTTATTTCTAGACAAAATATAATTCAAACAATGTTTGCATTATTATTGTTGATGTTATTGGAGAACACCCAGTTTAAACTCCAGTACATCTGTAATGCAAAGCTGTGAGGTAGAGAATGGCCAAAGTCTAAGACTTAATTATGTCATAGTAAATTTAAATGTAATTACATCACAATTTAAAGTCTAAGGTTTCAAAGACAATCTATATTATTAATTTCTGCTAAGGAAGTGGTGGCATACTAGGATCACCTTTTTTTTCAGAAGTACAGGTTTAGATACATTATAATTTGAACTTGATGATAGGGTTCAACACACCTAAAACAGTTGGGTTCAAACTAAGTTTGTTCTGAGCTTCTCTTAACGGAGAACAAATCATTTATCCTATTTTATGAAGGAATAGTCAAAAAATGACTTAAGTCTTTTGTGGTGGTTTGCAATCTTTCACCAAGGTCAATTTTGGAATCGATTCTGTAAAGAATGTCCTCCAAATATAGTAAAGTAGTGACCTGGAAATTCTTTTGAACATACAAATTTCCGTCAGTAAACCACTTGCTAGTATGTCTAAATATATATTTATAAATGTTTTTAAATGTTTGCTATCATATGTATTTATATACATGTACTACTATGCTAATGTATACATCATAAAAATACACAAAATATTTTAAAAGAGGATAAGAACGTAAGTATAAGTTATACTATTTCATTTTATTACACTGATGACAAATTTACCATAAAATTTTGGCAAATTGCTATAAAAATAAAGATAAGTGAACCTGGGATTGTATAACATAGCCTACTCTTTTTACCTGCCTAATTCAAGAAAGTTTCCATTCTTTTTATCTGCATATGCTGGATGTTCGAAACAAATTAGCTGATACAGCAATGCTGTAGGTTTTTTCTCTGTGTCTGTTGCATTTCTTCAGAAGGAATGGTGAACGTATTAATAAATACATATCCAATTTCATGGTAATTAACACAAGTTGGCAGTAGTGAAAATGTTCATGCTTGTGTATTTGTTCTTTTGATTTTTTATAACAAAATGCAAACAATGTGTTCTCAGATATTATACCCCTACTTTTTTCTATGATGGCAAAGGAGAGCTTATATTTACTCATTTATTTCCCAGCTGTTGGTTTGTCTGTTAAGTTCAAAGTATTAGACACATTGCCATGGAAATTAAGAATATTAAGATAAGACCAAATTCTTACATGATATCAATTATAGAAGTATTATATTTTCACAAGAGGTTCTATGGTGTGGGAACGTTCCTCATAAAGAATGTATGGATATTATCAGAAGTGGAAATCAGTTAAAAGCTGCTCAGTTTAAAGGATGAAAGAGAAGAGATTACAGAAATGCAGAGGCCTAATTTTTTAAAAATAAAATACTATTTAGAGAGGAGAAAATTATGGAGAATGAAATATTTAAAAATTAACTTTGTCTTTTGGTGCTAAAAGACCAAGTCTCTAGGCACAGTGATTATAGTGTAAGAAAATAAAAGGCAAACTTGAACAAATCTATGTTCCAGAGCCATAGGTAACCTGGGTGTGCTTAAGAAAAAGCAAAGATAAGGCTGTTACAAACTTTAATGAAAAACTGTATAGTGATATGAAGGATTTTGTTTCTTCGAACTTTAAGACACACACACACACATGCACACACACATTTTGCTCTGATGCTCATGAATATTTCTGGATGATGATCTAAGTATTCTTCTAGCTTTCTTAGACTCCAACTTACATTCTTGTGTCAATCCTCTGTCCATCAGGCTGATGTCCCTGCTGTCAGTCTAGAAAGCACTGCTTTACATACCTTCCATCTGGAGCAGCATTGCTCCTCCTGTCTGAAATTCAGGTCCCTTAATTTCTTCAAATAAATGGCAATGACAACTTTTGTGATTGTTTCCATTAGTCTTGATTCAGTTCTTCTCTAAATACCTTTTGAACTGGGAATAACAATTATCACGTATGGTGTGACTTCTGTAGAAAAGGCTGCTTTCATTGTTTCTCATGTATATTCTGTTCCCCTAACTAGATTAATTATGACTTCAATTTTGTATAAGGACCCTTTTTCTTTGGTAAACCATCTTTTTTCAAGTGTCTGGCAGAAAAGTTGGTACATAGATGCACAATGCAGGCGCAGATACTTGTCATTCCTTTGTTGTTTGAGAGTTCTATGAATCTCCAGGTTATAAATTTCACTACAAAGAGTTTTGCAATTCTAGGGGCATAGTTAGCACTTGGAAAAGCTGGTTTTAATGTAGAAAATTGAGATTAAACATTTACTAAGTACTTCTTTATTTTTTGCTTATGTAAAAAGGATTTTCTTAATAGGACAAATATATTAAGTAGTCATGTAGAAGCGGTAAACATTTTGCATTTAAGAACATGAACAAATTGTCCAAAAAGAACATGAACAACAAATTGTAGGAAATTATTAGGAGGCATACTGTAGCTTAATAAGAAAAAATTTAAATATTTTAACCATTAATTAAAAAATTTATGGAGTAGGCTAATTTATAATGCAATGATTCTAGTTATTGAAACATTTGCATAGCAGTAAAAATCTACTGCTTTTCAGAATTGCTGTTGACATGTTATGAAGATTTTTAGTTAATCTAACATGCACTTCTAGCTCTGTGATTGTAATGTTTCTTACTCATTTACACTAGACATTTGCTTATGTGCTTAATTTAAAGTAAGGTTTAGAAGTAGATAAACATACCCGATGATCTTTCACCATGCTCAGCTATTATCAGTAATTACTTATTTTTGGCTGTTTACTTCTTCCCAGGGATAAAATTAAAGCTTACCATCAACCTCTTATAATTTTTGATATCTTCTAAGACAAGTTTGTCCAACCTGTAGCCTGCAGGCAGCATGCGGTGCAGAAGGGCTTTGAATGTGGCCCAACAAAGATTCATAAACATTCTTAAAACATTATGAAATTTGCTTGCAATATATCTTTTTTTAGCTCATCAGGTATCGTAGGTGGTCGTGTATTTTATATGTGGCCCAAGACAATTCTTCTTTTTTCAATGTGGCCCAGGGAAGCCAAAAGATTGGAAACCCCTGTTCTAAGACCTTCTCAGCTTTGGCTTTGACTGCCTTCCATGTAAATACTTTCAGGCATCTTTCATTCTGTTTTTATCAACATACTTAAAACAGAGACTGGAATAGAAAATAATAAGTTATGGGTTAAATGTTGGTTGAATATGTGATTAAATGATGCTTAATTTTAATTCCTACAATTACCACATTTTTATTGGATTTTTAAAGTGTGGTTTCTCACCATTTTTCCGTAAAGAGAAGTTTTCTGCTTAAATTTTAAAAGGTGAAATTATAGAACATACGTCAACTCATGTGTAGTGTATGTAACTAAATTTTTTACTTTATAAAGACCTCTTTTCTACATTATTCATTTCTTTGCTAGTTTGCTGATTTTAAAGTTGTTACTTATATTCAACTTTATTTGCTATTTTCTGGCAGTCTCAAAGTATTTATATGCTATTGCATATTTATTCTCCTAATAGCTACATCTCTCTTTTATTTCTAGATATTTTTAAACTTGTTCAGATAGTTTTAAAATAGGCATAAATAGTAATTAGTTTATATAAACAATTAGTTTAAAAGTCACTGAATAAATTAATTGTGTAGTTATTCAACAGAAAACAATTTTCCTGAAATACTCTACATGATATGACTTAGGATTGTTTAAAACTAAAAAGCAAAATGAATTATATTTGCATAGGAGTTATAGTAGTCTTCATGAGAAATTCAACATACATGTTTCAAAGTGTGGACCAGTATTTAAAACAAAAAGATGAAAAACTGCATCAATTATCTTTCTGTTTATTTCAATTTTGATATCATTTATTGTAGCTTATTATCCTTTTGCAAATGGTGGAATTTGACATATTTCTGAACTTCATTATCTCTTAAGCACAAATAATGGGCACTATTTTCACTAAAAATATTATGTGTGAAGCCTTAGTGGCAATCAACAGATAAGTACAAGATAGTTCCTATTGTTAAGAACATATGAATTGCATTAGGGCGGAGATGAAAACTTACTTTTCTGATATATTCAATTAAATGTTTTTTAGTATAAAACTAGGAACTGCATTATGTTCAGTGTGTTAGGATAAAGTTATAGTGAGCTGGGAAATACTGGGCAAATCCCTAGGCTCTCAGGGTGAATACAACTTACTATGTTATTATTAACATGTTTGCAGTTTAGTGTGTGAGCCAAGGTATTAGCAAAGAGTTCTAAGAAAATACTGGAATATGGCTACCATTGTCTGTGGAAGTCACAGATTTCATGAGGAGGTAACATTTGAGTAGATTCTTGAAGACAATAGTGTTTTACCTGGCAAAGAGAAGAAAAGTATTCCAAGCAGTGGCAACCGAATGCTACAAAGCAGATAGGAAGGAGAACACCTAGTGCATTTCTAGAGAAGTTTTCAATGTTTGGGCAAAAAGTATGTGATGTGATGGAGAAGCTGAGAAACTGATTGATAACCAAATGTAAAGTGTTTATATTCTAAGGATGAATAGATGTTCTTCATAAAGAGGGATGTAAGACATTAATTTTATTCTCAACAGGTTGTTTTTTGGTGACCTTCCTCATAATCCCATACCTTTTAGTTTTGAAAAGCACCTGAATAAATTACCTGATCCAGCCCCAGTCTTCAAGGAAGAGTGACATATCCCTATTTTGTAGTCTTGGTGTCTGAAATCCAGGAAGCATGTGTGCAAACTCAAGCTCAGACAGCTAGTAGAAAGCAGATGTCAACTGTGTATTTTATAAATTGTTTAATATATAAATTCATTTTCATGTGAAGAAATAACCTATTTTTAATTTATCTTAGTTGGCCGATCTTGCACTGGGACATTAGTAGTTTCTTTGACTGATAAAAATGATCATGCACCACAAATTAATAAAGAAGTGACCATTTGTCAGAATAATGAGGATTTTGCTGTTCTGGCACCTGTCGATCCAGATGGACCTGAAAATGGACCACCTTTTCAATTTCTTCTGGATAATTCTGCCAGCAAAAACTGGGTTCTAGAAGAAAAAGATGGTATGTAATTATGCTTAATTTTATTATCCATAGGGACTCAGATGGGTAATGGTCCTTTCACCTTAGTTTATCATAATAAATACATATTTATTTTAGGAAACTATTTTATTGATCCCAAAAACAACAATACCTTGTTTGTTTGTTTTTTTAAAAAAACAAATTAATGTCATTATGGTAAGCTTAGACTCTTGTTCTGGATATCTTTTAAGAAAACATATAAGTCCCATTTAAATTAACATTTGAATAATATGGTAAGTGTAGATTAGTCTAATATCAGCATAAAGCTACATCAATTATTTTTCTGGCTCCTCTGGGAAATCAAAATTTTTTCAAAAACTGAAAAATTAGAGTTTTTATTCTAAATTGATTCCTGCCCTCTGAGAATATCAAGTAGGAATAATATTACTATCTAAACATCCTGTCTGTATATATTTTCTCTGTCTTTTTCCCCTAGGTAAAACTGCCATTCTTCGTCAACGACAAAATCTAGATTATAACAATTATTTTGTGCCTATCAAGATAAAAGACAGACATGGTTTAGTTGCAACACATGTGTTATCAGTGAGAGTATGTGACTGTTCTGTTTCATCTGAGTGTAACCTGCCTGCTAAAAATCTAAGAGACGTTAGACCAAATGTAATACTTGGAAGATGGGCTATCCTTGCTATGGTGTTGGGTTCTGTATTGTTATTATGTAAGTATATTAAGTATCATTATCTAGAATGTGTTAGCTGAAATTTTATCTAATATTTTTTAAACATGGCAGTTTTTTATATTAATAAATAGACTTTGGCAAATGTGTTCTTTTAAAAATATTCCATCTATTTTATGTCTTGGTGCTCTGAGTCATAGAAGAAACACATCAGTAACAGCAGATTAAATTTAAAGTAAGTTTCAGAGGTGTTAGCCTTAGCTCTTCAGTAATTATCTGTGAGACATTGGGTAAATTATTTCCTCTTTCTTGAACTAATTTTTCTGTATGTAAAATGAATAGGCTGGATAAAAGTATTAAGATTCTCTCCATACAAAATAATATAGTATTTCAACCAATCAAATTTATTTAGGGAATACATATATACAAAAAGAATTTGTGATGACAGAGGTATGCCAAAATTTGCTCAGATATTTTTTTCCATAATGAAGTGATTTAGCATCATCATAAGACTTCCATGAGCGGAAATGCTCATATGAGGCACTGAGGAAATGTAATACATACAAAGATGCTAAGATTTTGCATTCTGCAAACTGTTATTTGGAGGTGCAAAAGTAATAGAAACATTGCCCATGCTTAATTAAGCCTGCCTTTTTCACTCTTTCTTTCTTTCCTTTTCTTTTTCTTTCTCTTTCTCTCTCTGACTCCAAAGAACCCATTTGCATATACAAATAATCTATAATCTTTACTGTATCCTAATTCATTGATTTGAGTTTCAGATTAAACTGGATATTCCCCTTAGCACTGTAGTAGTTGGCACACACTTTCAAAACTGGACATCAATTTTACGTAATTGCCTTTCTTGTTTGTATTTATGCCTCATGTTCTTTGATTTGTTATTCTAAGTGTGTTCTGTATGATTTTAACTACTAATGATGCTATCTTAAATTTCAGTTAGATAAAGTTACCATTTCAATGTTGAGGAAATAAAAGATACATATAAGTTAATTATGGACATGGGAAGAGAGCTATTATTCATCTTTCTAAGCTACAAGTAGTATAAATACATTTTAAAATACTCTGTTTTTAAATCTTGTGACCCAAAGAGCTCAATTTGTGGAATGAATTTTTTAAAACACATGCAAGAAAACTTTAAAAAACCTTGTAATCAAATGATTTAATGTCTGTGTTTTACTTTGATTTTCTTTTTTTAGGTATTCTGTTTACATGTTTCTGTGTCACTGCTAAGAGAACAGTCAAGAAATGTTTTCCAGAAGACATAGCCCAGCAAAATTTAATTGTATCAAATACTGAAGGACCTGGAGAAGAAGTAACGGTAAATCAGATTTCACATTCCTTTGAATTGTATGGTGAATCAATAATGACAGATTATAACACAACAATGTCAATGATAATATCACTCATGTTTATTGAGCACTTACTAAGCTAAGCAGAATTTCAAGTGGCCTCAATGTTTTAAATCATTGAAACCTCCCAGTTCTACAGGGCTAGGGCTGTCACAACAAACTGAGTGACTTAAACAATAGAAAAGTATTGATTCACAGATCTGGAGACTAGAAATCAGAGATAAAGGTGTTGGCAGGTCCATGCTCCCTCTGAAGGAACTGCGGAGGGATCTGTTCTGCGATTGTCTCCTAGCTTCTGGCAATTCCCTGGCTTATGGCAGCGTAAATCAGATCTTCACATGGCATTCTCCCTGTGTGCATGTCTGTGTCAAAATTTCCCCTTTTTATAAGGATATTGGTCATATTAGCTTAGGGGCACACCCTAATCCCATATAACCTCATCTTAACTAATTACATCTACAATGACTCTATTTCCAAATAAGTTCACATTCTGATTTATGAGGGTTAGGACATAGGAATTTTTAGGGGACTCAATTCAACCCATCACACCTATGATACTATTCCTCTGATTTTATGTATGAGGAACAGAGAGGCACAGCAGGCAAGTGATTTGCCTATGGTGGAAAAAAAATGAAAACCAGTTGTTAGTTTCCATTTTTCAAATTCACTTTATCACTTTAACTTTTCTTTTAGGAAGCAAATATTAGACTCCCCATGCAGACCTCCAACATTTGTGACACAAGCATGTCTGTTGGTACTGTTGGTGGCCAGGGAATCAAAACACAGCAAAGTTTTGAGATGGTCAAAGGAGGTTACACTTTGGATTCCAACAAAGGAGGTGGACATCAGACTTTGGAGTCCGTCAAGGGAGTAGGGCAGGGAGATACCGGCAGATACACGTACACGGACTGGCAGAGTTTCACCCAACCTCGACTTGGTGAAGTAAGTTCCACTGTCTTCAAGGTCATATTAAATGGAAGTTAAACGCTAGTTACAAATCAGAATTTCCCAAAAGTTTTACTCCTCATATGCCTAAAACTCAACATCTTTTAAATGTTGAATTATCATAGATGTGAATGTCTTGTTTAAACCCAAAGAGAAAAATTATCTTTGAAAATTCACCTTTTAAAATACAGTTTACAAATTATCTAGGAGTGTCATATGTAGATGTGTTTACAAAGGATAAAAGGTTGATAGCCTCCTCCCTAAAAATTAACAGAAAAACCACCTGGAATGAAATATTTATTATAGATGAATGAATGGATCATAAATTATAAACATTTCTCAGTGTGCTTGAGTTCTTTGTATGGCTATGAAGTCCTGGCTATCAAAATCAACCAGATACATTGTTGAGCTTTTGAGTTTTAGTTCCTTGTTTTGTTTTATGTTCAAATTAATCAGTATAGGTTTGATATTAGCCAGTTTAATATATTACAAGATTACAGTTATATAGTAGTGTATAAACATAAGAATCGTAGCCTATATTGGTTTTCCTCAAATATGTGAAGAAGCTAAAAAGGAAAATTTCAAATATACATGTCTTATGTTCAAATGGGAAATAATAAATTAGTTGTGTGATATCTGTGTAGTCTTAATTTTTATAAATATACTCACTAGCATTTATTTATTTGCAATATTTTAAGAGTGAATATAATACAGACCAATCCTGTGCATTTTTTATATATAGGAATCCATTAGAGGACACACTCTGATTAAAAATTAAACAGTAAAAGGTAAATCAAAGACATCATTTTTCTGCTAGTATATTTAGGTGTTTTTTAAAAAATAATAAAATGTGCTCTTTTCTGATACAGAAGGTGTATTTGTGTGGACAAGACGAGGAGCATAAACATTGTGAAGACTACGTTCGTTCGTATAACTATGAAGGCAAAGGTTCTCTGGCCGGCTCAGTAGGCTGCTGCAGCGATCGTCAGGAAGAAGAGGGACTGGAGTTTCTAGATCACCTGGAACCCAAATTTAGGACATTAGCAAAGACATGTGTCAAGAAATAAGTGTGCTTTTTAGTAGCATAACATCCGCAGATGAATAAGTAGGAGTTTATTGCATGCAGAATGATAGCAGCATCTGCTAATGTTCTTGTTTATGGAGGTAAACTCCATCGTGTATAGGTAAGGGTACTATAAATATGAGACTCCCCTAAATTCTCCTTGTCTGGTATAATGTCTATGTTCTCTAGAAATCAAGGTTTTGTTTGCTAATTTTCTTTTATATGCATGTGTATATTGCCCCTTTCAGGACTGTACTGTAGACTTTCTTGCACCTTGTATTTGAAAACTGATGTTACTTTTTGTGCTATGGAAGAGCATTTGGGAGAGCTGGCTGCTACAGCGGCCAGTGAAAGATGAATTTGCATTGTAGGTGTACAAATTAAATATGTTCTTCAAAATCTTGGGAAGAATTATGTTCTTAGGAAATATTTCCTTTTGGTGTCAGATAATTGCATTCTCTCCACCTGCGTAGTTTGAAAAGGGCTTTTAAGTATTCTTCAGTGCGGTCGTCAGTTTGGTGAATAAGCTCATTTCTCTTTTACACTATTGTACTCCTCAGAGCAGTGCTCCCAGCATTGTTTCCTTTCAGGATCTTTCAGAGCTCAGTCCTTGGACCTCTGCCCATGTGGATTTGTTATCAGGTTCCTCCAACTTCTAGGATTATTGGAAAGATAAGGACTAGAACACACTCACAGCAAACCTAAGGGGCAGAGGTTTTACAAAGATTACATGAGAAGATTTCCGTGAAAGAATTGCAACCCTGAGGTCCATGGGTTAGGCTCACAAATATATTTTGTTTGCTCAATATGGTTTACTAGTAACATTTAAAAGATATAAATACCTTGGCAAAAACATTCATTCTTGAATTTAAAATAGGCCCACCATATCTGTGGCTGTCACCTGCCATTTCCAAGCATCTCGACAACTAGCCCTGATGGCATCAGGCTGCAACTCTGATACACAGAGATCAGCACCTTGAATATGCCCAAAGTTGAATTACCATCTGTATTAAAACTTAAGACTCAGTCTAAATTTATAGTTACTTTAAGAAAATGGGCAGTCAGAAATAGGGACTATAATGTATATGTTACAAAATTGAAATCTATTACGGCAACACTTACCAAAGATTTGTGGAATGATGAATAAATGAATACACACATTCATAAATCATTTTGAAGGTATAGCATTTTAATAGGATAGCATATTGTATTAATCTAAAAATAAACTGTATATTTAAATAGTATTTTTGCAGTCATTTGTGGCAAACTCTATAAATCTATAAACAATAAGAGTATGGAAATTTCTCATCCAGAAAAAAAAAAACCACAAAAACATCTATTAACTAGTTAACTATTTTTAAAAATGAGTGGCTTTTTAAAAAAAAAAAAAAATGTTGTGACTAGTCTTCTTATTCTCAGTTCCAAATTAAGGGCACTTCTTGATGTGAAATTGAATATGGGATCAGAAGAAGAAAGTAATTTTAATAAGTCAGATTTTATTTTATAAGGTGTCCATAATATGTAATTTTTATAGCCATTATAAAATATTTCTGTAGTCATGTAATTTTTGTTCTCTGATGTACAGGTTGCTCTGATAATAATATCAATTCTAAAATTTTAAAATATAAATTTGAACATTTATCATAATAATTTCCATTATTGAATGTAAGTACAAAATATTCTTGGAGCAATTAAAAATCATTAACTGAACCTTAACTTTAATTGTACTTTTATGTTCAGATGTAAATTTTCTTTTCTATAATTAAGCAAATATAAAAGAAATAATGAAGACAAACAAGCATATGTAAGTTAAATTTCAGCTAATGATTTGTAATTGCTCCAAGAACAATTTGTACCTACATTCAAAAATGTAACAATTAATGTACAGAGGTAGATACCTCAGTCAGCGCGAGAAGATACTCTAAAAACATTAGAAAAAATATTGGAAAGTATGGGAAATAAATATGTATTAAACAGTTTTGGCTATGTAAAATATTTTCAGAATATCATTGAAGTTTACCTCAGAGAAACTTTGACTGTCTTTTGGTTTACTTAGGCAATTCAAATCATTCTCTGTTTACTCCCCAAATTAAATGTTAATTGCATGATTGATAAAATGCGTGAAACTCTTATCAGACTGCTTACAAATTTCATTTGTTAATAAAAGATTCATTTCATGGATTTATTTTATATAACTTAATTGTAAGTTAATAGTTATGAATGGTTTTTCTAGAATTAAATTGGTATTGAGGAAGATACACAGTTAAATTTTTCTTATCTTATTTCAGATCTCAAATATTTCATGTGAAAAAGTTTCATGAGAACACCAAGATAGGTGAAAATCAATGTAATTTTATAAGTGAGCTTCATTAGACATTTCCTAATCTTACTGAACTTCTGCTTGCTCCTGCATTTATTAAAAGTATTTCATAAAACTTGACATCTATGCATATGTTACTGTCAGAAAATGTCACATGCTGTGTTATTGAGAAAATGCTCAAAATAGCTGTTTTAGAGCCAAAGATCTTTATTATCACAAAAATGCTAACTCCCGTTGTATTGTATGCTAGCTGTGAAAGTTCTGTACAAGTTGAAAAACCTAAATGAAATTAGAGTAATGAAACAATGTATATCGCTGCATTTTTCTACTCTCTTTTATTTGCTTTTCTAATAAATCCGAAGGAGTGTTGCATTTGACCAGACACTGCATTTGTCTTTCGATTTTTGTAGGAAAAAAGAAAATAAAGAAGTCTAGCAGGAGAAAACATTACTAAGAATGGATAGATTCTTGCATATTTTACAGGGTCCAATAAAATTAAGTTAGCATACTTTTTCAAAACTTTTCAAAAGAATGATGTTTACATAAAAAATAAAAATCACATATATGTTACCTCAAATCCTTACTACCAAAGCAAAAATAACTACTTTTAAATAGCTGACAAATTTAAGTATATTCGAAGCATTATTAAAACAAATATGTGAACTACATTTATAATATATATTTTATGAAGCTAAGTCTTTTATAATTTTAAGATATCCACTTCTTAATGTTTTTGATGGATGGAAATAAAATATCCTTTAATAAATCAATCTACAGACTTAGCTGTTGTTTATTCCCCAACTTCAAAGAAAAAAACAATGAAAGACAAGTGTGGTTTTCCTGTGGTCTGCATTTGCCTGAGAATACATAGGATTTCAAAATTTTAAAAATTTGATTGTCAGTGTGCAACAATTTGATACCTGTAACTGTGGAATTCTATTTGTCTATGTCTAGAGACTTTAAAATGATAAACCGTAGAATTAGTAATACTAAAAAAAAAAAAATCTCAAGGCTTCATTTGAGATATGTGAAGTTTTAATTTACCTAAAATTAATGTTATTTTCTACCAGGTAAAATTTAAGAAAAACTGAAAGAAGCCCTCTAATCAAAAGTGGAAATGAAAGGATTTCCTTACTTAGCTTTGCCTCCCCTAAAAGATATAGAATATTTGGCACTGAGTGTTAATGATATTTGTATAGTTCAAAATCTCTCTTAAAATCCAAGTTTCTAAAGATCTTCCATCCATAGTAGGTAACCTGCAAAAGGGATGTGCTACTGTCCCATATCCAAGATATTTCCTACCTCTTTGAGATACATACTAAAATTCAAGGTCACTGGTTCTTGACGTATAATTCTTGGACCAGCAGGCTCAGCTGTAAGGTCTTTTAGGCCAACTGATGGCCTCACGGACGCCATGTTAACTGCTGTGACCTGCACGGACACTCCAGATGAGTTTCTGGAAAATCTAGAGTAACTGGAAGACCGTGAAAAGAGGAAGAAATGATCAACCCCTGCGTCTACTTAACTTTAAGACATTGTATATTGTCCCTTATTCCTGTCCCAATTGACAAGGCCATTGGATTTTGTAACTGACCTTGGTCAACCTCATGACTCCACACCCTATGACCCCCTCCCAGCTTGCAAACCTATGACCCCCTCCCAGCTTGCAAAACACCACTCTAAAATTACTTCTGTAACTTTCCATTGTTTACCCAAACCTATAAAACCATCACCTATCCCTCTGCCCTCCAGGGACTCTCTTTTCAGACTCAGCTTGCTCACACCAGGGTGAATAAACAGCCACGTTGCTCACACGAAGCATGTTTGGAGGGGTCTCTTCATTCAGCGCATGTTTTAACGCTTGGTGCTGAAACTCAGAACGGGGGAACTCCTACCGGAGACCAAACCCCCTGGCCCTGTTCTCCTTGTGCTGCCTTCGTGAAGAGACCTACCTATGACCTAGGTTCATCAGACCAGCCCACAGACCCACTCACCATCCTCAGATCAGGTAAGCAGTTTGCCTCAACCCTTCTCTTTGGCTCTTGTTGCTACCTGTCAGCTTCCTTCTCCTATCAGTTTCATTTTTCTCTTCCTTTCAACAGACACAAGAAAGACAGGACTTTCTGTGAGGTTCATGATTGGAAAAAATCCTATGTGGGTCACAGAACCAGGAAGATAGCCTTCCCTCGGTGACTGATCATTGTAGAGATGTCTACTCTGGTCACTGGCACTCATAGGTGATGGATCAACACGGGGGATGCCCCCTTTGACTGATTCACCCCAGGTTGAGACCAAAGTTTAGTCTGCGACACCTGCTAAGCTGCTTAGTCACGCAGTCGCTTTCTTTGTTTCCTCCACTCTTTTTAAACTATGGGCAAACTCCCGCCCTCCATTCCCCCCTCCTCTCCCTTAGCCTGCATTCTGAAAAACCTCAGACCTCAGCTATCACCTGACCTAAAACCTAAGCATCTTATTTTCTTTTGCAATACTGGTTGGCCACAATATAAATTGGACAATGGCTCTAAATGGCCAGAAAACATTACCTTCAATTTTTCTATCCTGCAGGATCCAGACAACTTGTGTGTGTAAAATGGGCAAATGGTCTGAAATTCCAGGCATTTTTTTACACTCCAATCCCTCCCCAATCTCTGCTGCTTCTCTTACTTCTGTCTGCCCCTCCTGCCTCTGCCAGTGACCCAGAATCCTCCTTGTCTATTGACCCTTCCAACCTTTCTCCTCCCTGCCTGTCCAAACCATGCCCTAATCCAGGACCTAACCCCCCACCAGCCTTCCTCCTCTTCCTCTGCCCACAACCCACTTCCTTATGCCCCTCCTGTCACCTCCCCACCTCATATGTGGTCAGACTTACAGTTTAGTCCTGTGACTACCTCCTCTGTCCCTGCCCAACAATTCCCTCTCCGAGAGGTGGCTGGAGCCAAAGGCAGTTAGGGTGCACGTTCCTTTCTCTTTATCCAACCTGTCCCAATCGGCCAATGGTTAGGCTCCTTTTTATCAGATCCTCCAACACTTAACCCTGTCCTATAGTTTCACCTGGAGTGACTTACTTAAATGTCATCTTTACTTCTACTCTCACCCCCGAGAACACTTAATATGCATTTCATTACCCAATCTGCCCCCTGTATTAGGAAAAAACTTCAAAAACTAGAATCTGGCTTTCAAACCCCACAACAGGAACTAATCAACCTCACCTTTAAGGTGTTTAATAACCAAGAAGAAGCTGCCAAGTGGCAACATATTTCAGAATTACAAATGCTTGCCTCCAACTGTAAGACAGAGCCCAGCCTTTCCTTCAGCTCACAGAAATTTCAGCCGGCCAAACTCACTGAGCCCAGGCTTCTCTTCAGGACTTCCTCTCTGAAAGCCTTGCTTCAGATGTCGAAAACCTGGCTATTGGGCCAAGGAATGCCCACAGCTCGGATTGCTCCTAAGCCCTGATCCATCTGTACGGGCCCCCACGGAAAGTCGGACTCTCTGACTAACGTCGCTGCTCCTCAGCTTGGTAGCTGAAGACTAACGCTGCCCGAACATCTTGGAGGCCCCGTGGACCATCACGGATGCCGAGCTTTGGGCAACTCTTACAGTGGAGGGTACGTAATCCCCTTCTTAATCAATATGGGAGTCACCCGCCCCACGCTGCCTTCTTTTCAAGGACCTATCTCCTTGGCCTCCATACTGTTGTGGGAATTGACATTAAAGCCTCCAGGCTTCTCCAAACTCCCCAAGTCTGGTGTCAATTAGGCCAGCACTCCCTTCCACATTCTTTCCTAATCATCTATACTTGTCCAGTTCCCCTGTTAGGCCAAGATATCCTAGCAAAATTGTCTCCTTAACTATTCCTGGGCTACAGCCATACCTCATTGCTGCCCTCCTCCCCAAACCCATACCTCCCTCAATAGCTCCCCTTAAGCTCCTCTATCTTAACCCTTTGGTGCAGGACACCACCTCATCCGTTGCTACAAGTCACGACCCCTCTTCATCCCCTTAAAACCTAACCACTCTTACCTTGCCCAGCGCCAGTACCCCATCCCACAACAGGCTTTAAAAGGTCTAAAGCCTGTCATCACTCATCTATTGCAACATGGCCTTGTAATTCCTACAAGCTCTCCTTACAGTTCCCCGGTCTTACCTGCCCAAAAAACCAGACAAATTCTACAGACTAGTCCAAAGACCTCCACCTCATCAATCAGATTGTGCTTCCTAGCCACCTGGTTGTACCAAACTCCTATACCTTCCTATCTTCCACACTCCCTTCCACAACTCACTATTCTGCTCTTGACCTCAAAAATGCTTTTTTCTAAAGCCCTCCCTTATTACTAGCAGCCTTAAAAAATGTCAACAGCAGGTTTTGTCTAGATAGGCATTTACTCTGTCTCTCAATTTACCCTTGGCCACCCCTGCACCTTGCTCCTCAGACTCTCCTCCAGACCCCTCGGCCTGCCTGCTCATACCAAATCTTGTTAATGAAAGTGAGTGGATATTTATAGATACCACCCGCTTCCTTATACACCATGAAAACAAGAGCTCTCCCTCCACACAGTTACCCTACCAAACCCCACTACAACATTAACAGCCACAGTCCTTGCTGGTTCCCTTAGCATTTGAGTCCAAAGCCGCAGCCACCTCTGAACACTTTCTCATCTTTTCAGTTGACACTTCCAGTTCTGTCTAAGCCAAGGACCGTTTTTCCTCTGTGGTTCTTCTTCTTACATCTGCCTTCCTACCAACTGGACAGGCACTTGTACCCTAGTTTTCCTTACTCCCCAAATTCAGTTTGCCAACAGGGACACAAGCCTCCCTGTTCCTCTTGTAGCCCCGACACGACACAAGCGGGTCATTTCATTGGTCCTCTTACTTGTACGGATAGGAATTACTACTGCACTCGGCACAGGCATAGCAGTGAGCTATGATTGTACCACTGCACTCCAGCCTGGGTGACAGTATGAGACCCTATCTCAACTAAAAATTAAAAACATTAGAGTCAGAAGCCTGACTTTGTAGAAAGTCATTATTAGGAGGGAGGAGACTGGGATTCTTCTATTAACTTGCTATGTGATCTTTATTAAGTCATTGAACCTCATTTATCTCAGTTCTTCAACTCTGAAAAGAATTTGTTATTTTATAAACCAAACTATGGTGTTCTTTATGGTAGAAATAATGTCGTATTCATCATTGTATTCTCCCTTATAACTGTGCTCCACAGGTGTTTTGTTTATTATGGCATTGAATATTTAATTGTTGCACTAATTAAATTTTTAAATAAAATACCTTCCCAACATATACACATTTTTAAATTAAGCACACCATTTTCATCACTTTTGTTTTGTGTTCTAATAGATGTGATTCTTTAAGTCTGAGAGAGTTAATATTTGGTTGTATTCTTCTATCCTGAGGTATGTTCATTTTACAGCTAATGAAAATAAAGGCAAATAAAAATAAATAAAACTTTTTTCCCATGAATTAATTCAATGAATGTTCATCACAATTCAAAACTGTCTTAATGCCTACTTCAGGAGACTTCAGAATGAGTAAAGATGGGTTTAAACAGAAAATCATGGAGCGTTCAGCATGAACAAAGATAATTTTATGGTTTTGCTGTATATGACAAATGGTGATTCCATATTCAAATTGACTGAGGTGAAATTCTGCTGTTCCACGTTGTACGCTGTATAAAAAGTTGATTTTTTGTTTGTTTGCTTGTTTGTTCTTAGTCATCTCAATGAATCAGCCAGGACTTGCATTAGTCTGCTGATAACAGGAATGGGTGGCTTAATGTAAAAGTTCATTTTTATTTAATGTTAAACAAGTTCAGAGTCTTTGATTGTTATTAAGGCTTCTTCATGGCAACAATATCTCAGGAGGCTTCTCTTTTTCTGCCCAACTATCTTTTTAAAATTTAATTTAATTTTTATTTTATTTTATTTATTTATTTTTTTGAGACAGAGTCTTGCTCTGTCGCTAGGTGCCAGGCTAGAGTGCAGTGGTGTGATGTCAGCTCACTGCAACCTCCACCTCCTGGGTTCAAGCAATTCTCCTGCCTCAGCCTCCCAAGTAGCTGGGACTACAGGCGCGCACCACCACGCCCAGCTAATTTTTGCATTTTAGTAGAGACGGGGTTTCACCATGTTGGCCAGGATGGTCTCAATCTCTTGACCTTGTGATCTGCCCGCCTTGGCCTCCCAAAGTGCTGGGATTGCAGGCATGAGCCACCACACCTGGCTCTGCCCAACTATCTTTTGTACAAATTGTTTCATAGTCTCAAGATGGTTAATGCAAGTCCAACCATTGTATCTGTATCTGAAACAGAAATATGCCAGGTATGGTGGCTCACACCTTAATCCCAGGACTTTGGGAGGCCGAGGTGGGTGGTTCACCTGAGGTTGGGAGTTCAAGACCAGCCTGGCCAACATGGTGAAACCCCATCTTTAATAAAAATACAAAAAATTAGCTGGGCATGGTGGCAGGTGCCTGTAATCCCAGCTTTACTCAGGAGGCTAAGTCAGGAGAATCGCTTGAACCCAGGAGGCATAGGTCACAGTGAGCCGAGATCACACCATTGCACGCCAGTCTGGGCAACAAGAGCAAAACTCCATCTCAAAAATAAATAAATAAATAAATAAATAAATAAAAATAAAAATAATCAGAGAGAGAAAGGAGGAACCCTTATTTTTAAAGCACTCTTCCAGAAACTCCCTTCAAGAATTTCTGCCCACTATATACCTTTGGGAGCTCTGAGTAACTCATCCATCTCTATCTGCAAGGAAGAGTGAGAAATGCAGTATTACAGCTGAGTTACAGCATAGTTACAATACAGCAGCATGGTTACAGCATGGTTATAATAACTTGATTACAAAACCAAAGTATTATAACTTTGATTTTACAAAATTATACAAAATCGAAGGTATTATAACTATGGAAGATATTTAATAATGATAACAGGTAATCTAGGCTAAATTCTGTAAATATTCTTAACTGGTGTAACCCTGCCCCAGGCCAATGTTATTTGTAGCCAAATATTTATTCCTTATATAATAGTTAAGGACTGTATGCTTAGAGTGGAGAAACACTTTTTTTAATTGTCAAGTTTAATCAAGTATAATAGAACAAAACCTTATTTTAAAATCACATAGGCCAGGCGAGGTGGCTCATGCCAGTAACCTCAGCACTCTGGGAGGCCGAGGCAGGCGAATCATGAGATTGGGAGTTCGAGACCAGCCTAGCCAACAAGGTGAAACCCTGACTCTACTAAAAATATAAAAATCAGCAGAGTGTTTTGGCGGGTGCTTGTAATCCCAGCTACTTGGGAGACTGAGGCAGGAGAATCACTTGAACCCAGGAGGCAGAGGTTGCAGTGAGCTGAGATTGCACCACTGTGCTCCAGCCTGAGTGACAGAGCAAGCCTCTGTCTCAAAAATAAAAAAGTCACATAAATTAAACCTCAGTTTTTTCAGAAATTAAAACCTGATTACCAGGTCAGATATATCCTAAATTTGTGGTGGTGAGGGGTGGGGGTGATATGGGGAAGGTGATGGCTTTTGCAATTGAAAGAATTTATGAATACATTGCTACATTAAAAATCAGGACATTTCATCCCAAATGCAAATTTGTGACTTATCTTTAAAAACTGAAAAGTCTGGTGACATTGAATCCATATTTTTGAAGGCCACCAGTTGGCTAGAGGTGACAGAAGGCTTTCCCTTCGTGCCCTCTTCAGTTTGCCATTCATGTCACAGACAGCAAGGCTGTCAATTGCCGTTTTATCATGACACTTGTATAGTGGTTTTCTGAAGGTAGACTTAAGAAGGAAAAAAGAGACATATTTTCAGTACTATTATTATCTTTTCTGAAAAGTAGAATAATAAAAAAGGGCTGCTCTTTTCAACAGCCTGCCATATATTTTGATTACTTCTCTGCCCCTGAGGGCATTGAAGTTTGTGACTACATGAACTATGTGAATTTTCAATGTAAAATGAATTATGCTACCATTTGGGATACAATTTGCTTCTTTTTGTGTTCATTGTTTATGGTTTTCACCCCTTCCCTGCATCAGATTATTAGTTCCATGTGAGTGGGGATCTTTGTGCCTGGAACTGTAAATGCCAAATGGAGGGAACTCAATAAATGCTTGTTAATAAAATTTATTGAGCACCTACTATGTGCAAGCAGTGTGTAATGCTTTCACAAATGTTATCTATTTTAAAATATTAATAACAGGCCAGGTGCTGTGGCTCATGCCTATAATCCCAGCACTTTCGGAGGCCAAGGAACGTGGATCACTTGAGATTAAGAGTTTGAGACCAGCTTGGCCAACATCATGAAGTCCCATCTCTACTAAAAATACAAAAAAAAAAAAAAAAAAAAAAAAAAAAGCCTGTGG